>CAEGAD010099426.1:0-48041 GCA_903067055.1 Poeciliopsis paucimaculata | reverse complement strand
TCGCTGTTTGGCTCAGCTCTCTCTTCACCACGACGGACCGGTACAGCGCCCGCTTCACAGCAGACGCTGCGCCAATCAGCCTGTCGATCTCCCTCTCCCTTCTTCCCTCATTCGTGAACAAGATCCCGAGATACTTGAACTCCTCCACTTGAGGCAGGATTCCCTCCCCGACCCGGAGAAGGCACTCTACCCTTTTCCGGCTCAAGAACATGGCCTCGGATTTGGAGGCACTGATCCTCATCCCGGCCGCTTCACACTCGGCTGCGAACCGCTCCAGCGAGAGCTGCAGATCACGTCCCGATGAAGCCAACAGGACCACATCATCTGCAAAAAGCAGAGATGCAATCCCGAGGCCACCAAAACCTCAACACCTCGGCTGCGCCTAGGCTATTGTACAGTTATGGAGCAAATAAGAAGCTCAAACTATCATTCACAATGAAAAACAAATAAAGAAATCAGATATTAATACAGCACAATAAATAATATGTTTAAATTTTATATACAACCTAAACTGCATATTTATTATAAGAATCTAATTTCTTAGAGTCCAGCTCAGATGCCCGGCCCCTACAGAGGTGAGTGTCAGATAAATCACAGCTACACGTCTTGATCGGAGGAGGAAAGAACAGCCAAGCTGATTTTCTTGGTAGAAAACATGATTTATCTCTAAATCCAATCACCTGCCCAGTGTTTTCTTGGACTTGCCAGCTCTTTTCTAAGCAGTTCACAGCAAAATCTTTCCAGATGGTTCTCAGTGACTAACCATCTGGTGCATCGGGTCAAGCAGCATGACTACATCTATATATGTGTGTGTATATTTACAGAGAGAGATTTAACTGCAGTGTTATTGTAGTGTGGATACATATTCTGAACACAGAAACACACCTTGTTAAGTCTGCCTGTACCAAAATTATCCTAAGTTTATTGCGGGAATTAATATGCTGAAAACTTTCTGTAAAAACTACTCCGCATGGCACTCTGGAGTCGTCCTTAATTAGGATTGAAATATAAATCTGCTCAAACGGGTAGAGTCACACATTCTTTGCACTTCTGTTCTTCTGTGAGCATAATTTATAAGACTAGAGGAAAAAGAAACTCACCTTGCCTTCGTCCTTTGGGCTGTCACTCAGATGAACTACAGGACCTGGGTGAGTTTTAGTTGATCTAAGATGAGAAGAAAGATGACGTATGAAACACAGACATCTCCTGTAGTGCTGAAAAACAACATCGCAGGATTCCCTCCCCCCAGAATCAAGTAATTATGTTTGCATTTTTCCTTTTGCCTATACAAGTTGGAGTACAAGTAGTTGCTAAAAATGAGGTAAAACCATTACTTCTAAAAGCTGCGACATTTATAGACATTCCCTGGGGAAAAAAAACAAAACAAAAAACAACAAAATGACTGATATTTAGAGAGCACAGAGTGAAAATAAAAAGCAGCGAGGGCAGCAGATATGCACTTTAAAAGGTGGTGTGTTATAACTCTAATTTTCTTGTAATAAAAATCCAGCTGACAGCTACATTTAGTAAATTAGTCTTTTGTGCAATAATACATGTAATGTGCTTTCCGGAGTGCATTTCTTTTTATTACGTGCCAATGAAAGGTGCACAATGACATGCGATCTAACAACCATTTACACCTATGTTCTGGTTCATTAAAATGTCTGAAATACAAAAAGAATGCACCAGGATTTGGTATACATAACCTAATAATAATTGTACTGTTCTATACACTGATCTAAATTAGGGCACTTTGCATAATTAACTGAACTTACATTGCCTTGCAAGCGTATGAGGAGTCTCATATTGTTACATTACAATCAGATATATTAGAGTATTTTATTGGAATCTAATGTGAGTGACCAACATTAAAAAGCATGTAGTTGTAAAGCGGAAGGAACATAGTCAATATTTTACAACAAAAAAAACTCAGAGAAAAGGGATTGGTACATGATTGGTAACTTTTTGCTCTTGCACAGCAAAGAGTTACCTGTATGTATACAGAGCTAAAGCTAAACTGAAAAGGCCTCAGAAGATTTTAGAGAGCATCAGGAAACAATGTCACGACTTTAGCTGCATGTTTAGTATTACTGTCCTGCTGGTAGGTGAACTTCACCCTAATCAAGTCTCTTTTTTGGAGCATCTAACAGGTTTTCTCCAGGATTTTTCTTTGTTTAGCTCCATACAAATTCCCATTTACTCAGAGCAGCTTGTCTGTCCCTGCTAAAAAAGCTAATCTATAATACAGCGCTGACACCACCATGTTTCACAGTGCAGATGGCGTGTTCAGGGTAGGCTAAAATGTTGGTTTTCCACCAAACAAAGAGCTGTACATGTTAGATGATGGTCCGTTTTAGCCTTTTCTGATCAGAGAATCTTCTTTCACATGTTTTTCACAAGCCCTTGATTGCTTGTGGAAAGCTGCAACTGGATCTTTTTATAGCCTTTCAACAAGGGCTTTTTGCTTATGAATTTTTACATAAAGGTGAGATCTTTAAAATGCTAGGCTTGTACTTGGTTTACCTGTCAACAAATCTAGCCAGTCTGTTGAAACAGTTGCGGCTCCTTCAGAGTAACCAACCATTTGGCTGCTTCTTTGACTAATACTCATCAGTGTAAGTGAATGACTGTCTCTCACGATAGACCTAGTCAATCTTTCTGATGATAGATAGAACAGCTCTATGGATTTGTTCTGCTTTCTCACAACTTTATATCAGTTCTCTCAGTTATTTTGTCTTTATTTGGTTGTTCACCAACAATCTTTGACAAACTTCCAAAGCCTTAAGAGAAAAAATACTGAGTTCACATTAAATTAACTATTTGCTAATGATCCCACTACACAGGTGCTCCACAACAAAAATACATAAATTGAAATTTATGTATTGAAACTTACTATATATTAATCTACACCTTTTCATAATGACTAACTAAATCACCTATCTGACTACCTGCTCACAGATAGACATCCATGAGGGTCAACTGATGATACAAAGTTATCTCAGAGTTTATTTATGAAAAACATTGATGCAGGGGAAAAAATGTTCTCTGTACTTATTGAATTTTCCCTGGCCATGACTCAGGACTAATGCTTGCTTTTGTATACAGAAGATTGTATTCTTTGGATGCTGAAAAGCCTTCACACTGAAGAGACAGATATGAGAATTTCAGGTGGGTTGCCAAGAAATTAGTGACTTTGTGATGACATTTTTTCTGACAATTGTCGAGGCCAAGCTTTGAAATATGTTTACAAAAGTAAAGCAGCAGATAAAAAGCCAAAAGATTAAAAAAAATAAAAAAGATTACATTTATGAAAAAATGCCAGCGGAATATAATTGTATTAAGAGGCTAAACAGCAGGCTAAAAGTTTCAAAATTTATTTAAAAACATGTTGATTTGGTTCTAATAGACAAGAGTCTTTATTCATGTAGGTGTGTGTGAATCCTGATGTGATCATAAAGTTTGAAATGTAGACATTGAAGGGGAATCTTCTCAATCTGGAGGACCTGAACTAGTCCTCATAGTTTGTGTTTAGCTCCTTTGGTGTTTTAACTTTGTTTACTTTGTTTCAGGCTTTGTTTCCATTGTTCTGCATGTTTACACCCACACCTGCTTCCGTTAATATCCATCACACCTAACCTTGTTCATCTCCCTTAGAGCATTCATACTGTCACTTCTGCCTCAGCCATGGTGCAGCTGTAAGTGAGAAAACCAATGGGACTTGCTAATTGTTGTGGTCAGCATTCAAGCTAATTACTGTAAGTGATACAAGCAAATAACTGCCTACAAAAAACACTTTTAAGTCAAAGTATACTGGCCCACTTCATCTGATAGAGACAGGAGACATGCTTTATGACTGGGATATTTTCGCTTCTCTTCAGTTTGCCAACTCATCAAGTGTCTGTCATACAGAAATGAAACAAACATCTTTGTAAAAGGTAAACTCTCTGCTGACGTGCAGAGTTTGCTGGCATTGGGGCCATTTAAAGAATAAGTGAACAAGTGTTGTTTTTGTTTGTCTTACACACATAAGACAAACAAAAACCGCTAACTGCCCAAGGCAAAACACAGACTTCAGGAGTTGTTCAGGTTGGCAATTCTGATTTAGAAGTCAAAATTTATGATTTCAGAGTAACAACATTAAATTTACAGGTTTTTAGTTCCTTAAGTTACATCCCTGTGTCTTCCTTTCATTTAATTAGTTCATTTTTCACCCTGTTTTTCTTAAAATATTCCTTTTTTACTTCTTGAATTTATATATTTTTATATGTATAACATAGTTTTGTCACTACTTAACATATTTTGGCCCTTCAACCAACTATTGCTATTTATCACAGGAATTAGTTCAACTGACGGCACTCTGTGGAGCGCCTTGTCGATAGGAGGGGTAATCATAGCACAAACTGAAGGACATGCTGTGATAGTAGCTCAACATTTTGGAGAATCATCCGTTCTTGATGTATGAGGTTAAAGAAGAGTCAGTGAGTTGAACCTATGAATTTCCATTTATTAAGACCGAAATACAGCTGGTCCATCCTGACCTGCCACCTTCAACAGGTAACAGACAAAATGGCACCCAGAACAGTTTTCCATTCCCTTTGTTACCCCCTCTCTAAGCTACACCCCAAACAGGGCTTTCCCTAATGTGTCATCCCTTACCCCTAGCTCTCATTTGCATTTCCTAACATGTCATTTATTTTAGGTTTAGCTTAGCAACTAGCTAACAGAGATAGAAGGAAGACACAAATTATTTATGCTCAACAACATACACAGGAGTAATTTACCTTTTTTACCAGCTAAAGTTTATCACATAAATTAATGAAAACAATTAAATGTTACTTAATGGCTTTGGTTGTCAACACTCATTTAATTTTAGCATGAGACAGTATTGCTAAGTTCCAACATTAATTTGTAATTTTATTGTTTTATTTGTTTTCAGAAGTAGAGAGAATCTAAGGCCACAATATTTCCTTCATGCACCCAATTAAAAATAGTCTCTAAACTCCCCAAGTTAAATATAAAAAAAACATGAAACAACCAGCTAATGAAGCTACTGTATTATAGATAAACTTAATATGTATTAGTTATGTTAATTGAGTATTCTGTGCTATAATTTATTATTTATCAGCTTTTACAAGTTTTATATTATAACCTATTTTGTAATTTATTTAATGGTTATTTCACATTTTGTTTGGCATTTTTAATGTTTTTGTTTTCACATTTCCATGTTTCATTTTATTGTGTTGTCACATATTGTCTAATATTTTGCTTTTATGATTTTTGTTTCAAATGTACTTAATTTGGTGATTCCATTTGTGTGAATAGGATGTCAGTATTTTTATAATCCATGCAAAACTCATGTCTTACACTCATTTTAATAAAATGTTCTCCTCAAATAAATTTAAAATAATTTACTGACTGACTTACTGACTGATTCTAAACCACAGAAATGTCCATGTATTCTTTTTGATGCCTTGTTTAACCAGCCAGCCTATTGGACTTGTCATACTTCGTAGCCAGAAGCCTTAAATAGAATAAATTAACATACAAATTTAAAATTTTGATTTAATTTCTGGCTATGCAGAAATTAAATCAATACATTTCTTACGCAATGTATTGTGTAAGAACTAAATTTGTCCAGATGGCTTTGTCTAATGAACAGATTAACATATCAGTCCTCCTAAAAGCTTTTAAGAACGCTGCTGGTGTCCCAGTGTCTGTTGAGCAACGGTGTTGCCAAAGAAACCAGCAATTGTTAAACAATGCAGCTTTTTGTGGCCTTGGGAATCAAAAAATAAAAATAAAGCATGCCCTAGCACATGCTGGAAAGTGAGAGGAAAGGACTGGATTTAAATAGATATTGTAAGTATTCAATTATTTTAAAACAAATGTCATGCAAGGACACTTATCTCCACCAGGTCCACTGGAACCATGGCAACCAATCATGGATAAATGAGGGTAAATAATCAAAATGACAGCTGAAAGGGAGCTAGACTGGGCAGGAAATAGTCAGCTGCAAACATGTCAAGAACACAATACATTCACACTACCAAATATATTTATTTTATATCCCATATGAGAAGGCTTTGCTTCAGGTTGCCTAGGCATGTGACATATATCTAAAGCATTCAGATTTAGATCCATGAAATGACTAAAAATAGATTATTTTAGAGGAAAACACTGTTTGATGCTTATAGATGTTTTGATTTATTTAGATTGAGAGGGATTTTGTAAAAAGAGTAGTGTTAGACAGTCACTGTGCAGGAAGTCGTGGTAGAATAATAACCATTGAACACCACTCAAACTTCACAGAAAAAAATTACAGATATCATACTTTTTCATACGAAATGTACTTAGATGGAGCACCATAATGCTGGAGGTGGAAAAAGATGACCCATGAGTGAGCCCTGGACAGAGGACCAACAACTTTGAAACAAAATTTCATATGACAATTTTAGAGGTAGCATCTAAATTTTTTAAGATAAAAGTAACAACATGAACTACATTATTATAAACAAAATATGTCAAAAAAAGTTCTATATTGTTGGAGGGCATAACCACAAAACATTTAGCCCTTTATTTGAAGCTTGTAATATTTGCATTGGGATCTTTTCTTTGTGGATTTTTTTTTCTGTACTAATGTTGCATTTTAACATGGACAAATTAAGATCAAAGCTGCTCTCATTTGTGTATGTTTCTGCTAATTATGTCAGAACATGTGTACTTATTCCATTAAGAAATCATGATCACATTATTATCTTGTTTAAGTTCTTTTACACAATATGTTACCTTAAGTCTCCTCGACTAAAACATTAAGAAAGGTTGATCTCAGAGTGTAACTACTGCACTGTTTAGATATAATCACAATCAATTTTTGTATATTAATTTAAGGCAATGGTTAAAACTGTGATTGATGACCTTTGCAAAGTGCATGATTTGACTCTTTATCTTTAAAAACCCAGTCAAGACAATAATCTTTCTATACCCTTAGCCTGACATGAATTATATTTTATGTGGCATGACCATTTTCTTTCTGTTTATTACACCATCACAAAGTTGCTGAAAGCCTATTGTTTGTTTTCACTATCCTTGCAGCACAAAGCTAGACATGCCAGTGTTGATTACACAATGCAAGGCGTAAACACAATTCCACTTATTATTAGGATCTATAACATGTAGCTGAGTGAGCCGCTGTATTCTCCTATTCCTCCTTGCATCTAATTTTTTACATCTCATTTTGGAAGAAATTTCCTGGAGATGAAATTGGGCATTAAATATGTTGCAAAGCTATTTGAATTTCAATGAGAGCCAGGTCCTCCCATTTTGGCGCCGCAGTCCCTGTTGAATTGTTGCTATAACAGACTCTTTCCAAGAGTGCACACTTCGGTTTGAATTAAATTAATCCATCTGTGAACGGGTGTTACACAAACAAACACTCAGAGCGCAGAGACACACACGAAAGTGAGAGTAACATGTGCATGTTACTCACACTTATTTGAAAAATCTGAACAATTTCTCTCCTGCTCACTAAATTATCCACAGCTGAAAAAACACAAAGCCCTGGCTCATCCTTATTCATGTTCTGTGAAAAGTGTTTCATTACAAACAATGAATTTCCAAAGTCCCTCTGTATACTGATAGGAGAAGAATGACTATCTTCTGGTTATACTTTTCATAAAATCTAGCTTAGAAAAGGACAGACTGCTGAGAAATGTAAAATATAGGATAGATTAGTTTATATTTCATAAAGAGAGAAGGATTCTTCCAGTGAGGTGGATGAATAAACAAACAAGTGACAATGTCAAATCTGTCGTTCTTTAAGAATTGTCTTTGGATTTTTATTTATTGATAACGTGTCCATAATTGTTAAATATGTTTGCATGAGGGCGTGCTGTCGTGGCATAGGGGATAGTGCGACCCATGTTTGGAGGCCTTGAATCCTTGCCGCGGCCGTCGCGGATTCGATTCCCGGACCCGACCATATTTGCCGAATGTCTTCCCTCCTCTCCTTGCCCCCTTTCCTGTAGGCCTACTTTCATGTAAGGGACACTAGCGCCCACAAAAACCCCCTGGAGGGGAAAAAAAAAATGTTTGCATGCCCACAGTTGAACAAAGCCTTACTGGGTATTTCGATAGCTGGTAGTTTAAAGTTTTTTTTTAATTTTTTTATTGCAATACAGAGCCTTGCAAAATAAGTAATTGCACACCTTGAACGTTTTCACATCGTCATATTACATCATAATCGTAATTTTTTTTTAACTGAATTTTTTTAAATAATGCAAAGTTGTACATAATCATAAAGCAGAAAGATAATGTTCAAGGTTTTTTAATAGATATATGTGAATTAAAAGCAATATGTATTGTGCTATACAAATAAACTTGGCTCGACTTAATTATGGCCAGGGATAGAAAATCCTGATTGGGACATCCAACAACAAACGAGACTTGAACTGTTTGAAAAGAAACAATTTTTGCTTTGTTTCTTCCAACCCAGCTCTACAAAAGAACACATAAACAACACTCGCCGTCTAACACTCCAGCCCTGCAAACTGATTGGCAGTCAGGCCTCCCACACAAACACATCAGTGTTAAAACTGCTCACTTTAGTTTGGGCTGACATACAACATGGTTTGGAAAAAGACTTATGACTGACACTGCAGCAGGGTGACTTGTCAGGGTTACACCAGAAGAGTGGCACATAGGTGGGTGAAGCCAAGAAAAAAATGGGCGTACAATGCAACTGAGCACCAGCTGTTTTCTTGTGCTTTTAGTTGTCAATCTGCAGCTTACTGTATGTAGGCTGCCAGTCTGCACAGCCAGCCATACACAAACAAAAGTAAATGTCAGATGAGTAAATCCTTGCATTTTAAGTAACGATGACTCACAAGATTACTAAATATTATTTTAAGAAAAATATACTTAATAATCAGTACACTTTAGGGTGGTTTGTATATTCATGGTGAACTTATTCTGTGGGTGTATGAGATATGTAAAGTGAGATGAGTTAGAGAAAGAGGCTAATATTATACTTGCTGTTTTTAATATTTTTTTTTTCATATCCCTGTAACAAATTTTATAACAAAAATACAGAGTGGTCACATTTCTGCCCAGCGTATAGTCACCAGTAACAGCTCCTAATTTTAAAAAGTAATTTTATGTCACAAGATGCTCAGCAACAAATGAGCTAAATTAAAAGCTCATTTAATAATTACAAGCGTGTTTCCACACGCCGTCCCCACGTACAGCCATTTACTCTGAAAGGGCAGGTGACAAAAGGTGATCCTGGAGAACAAAGGGTGGGAAATTGACCAAGTGTCAGAATATAAGCCAAAAGCAAGAATATCGTAATTTACAATTAGCAACCAACAAACCACCTTAACAATTACTGTCTGCAGCTCCACAAGTCTCATTATCCTAACAATTAAAAAATCTCTACTGACACCATAATAACAATGATCACTGTAAACTGCGGTGTTTGAAATGCTAGATACTTACAGTTCTATGGCCTTGTTCCACATTATAACATATCCAGACAAAATAAAAGACTCAATGTTGACGATGTGTGTGTTTCCACGCTCCGTCCCCACGTACAGCCATTTACTCTGAAAGGGCAGGTGGCAAAAGGTGATCCTGGAGAACAAAGGGTGGGAAATTGACCAAGTGTCAGAATATAACACAAGAAGGGAAAAAGACAATAACATGACTTACAGTAGTTTTTACTGGTCCAGTTTTATTGGTCTTCATTGTAATTATATCTATGAGATCTCACAACAAAGCTATTTTAATCCATTTCTTTTCAATAGACTGAATGAAACAAATCAGCATTTAAAAGTAAATTATCATCATGTGGTAGAGAAAGAAAAACAAACAAAAAATCTTAATTGTATGAACCATAAATAAATTAAAATCTGAATTTTTATTATTTTAAAAGTAGATGAAACAATTTTTGAAACCAAAAAAAAAAAAAAAAAAAAAAAAAAAATCAATCATTCAATTAAAAATCTGTTTAGTTTGTTGTCGAATTAAAAACAAAAGAAGTGATTGAGCACATTTTCTACAAAGAACATCTGGGAAGGAATTGTTGCTGAATTCTGAAAGTACAAATGCAAAAAGCATAGACTGGTCACACATTAAATAATGCTTCTTCTGCAGCCACAAACCTGGCAAGGGGGAGGACAAACCAAAGCTAACCGACAGTTCCTGTAATTGAAATGAAATAGAAGGGAGCCAATATGTGGACCATTAAGGTAAACAAGCTATTTCTTGTGATTTTAAAGTGTCTTTTGTCCGTACAACATGTTAGCTGATGTGTACTAAATAAACTCAAACTTGAGCTGGAAACTTCTCAATTCACTACTTTAGCCCTGGTGTATGGTACACTGATGCCAGAGTTTGATATTTCCAGCTGAATATCACTAAGTCGTAACTTTCACCTGCCTTTTCAGTGACCTTGTGGTGGCAGTTTTTATCTTCCATGCTTTTTTCCAGTCAAATTTCCTGATTTCAGTCAAGGATGCACAATTCTGGAGCTCAAAGCTACAAGCTTGAACAAAGGGGGAAAAAAACAAAGGAAAAAAGTTACAAAACCTTTAAGCCCATTTAATCAAAGAAACAGCCACTGAATAAAAAAAAAAAAAAAAGTTTAACTTAAGCTCAACTTTAACTTTACCTATATCATTCAAACACATCTTACTGTGACTCATTTCCACAGGCCAAACTATGAGTCATTCTGTATCAAGGTTTCACTTAGAATACAGGTTTCATTACTAGCCGTTGCTTTTCCTGCTCTATATGTTGTCACTCCTACCAAGGACTTCTTATGCCATAAAAGTAGTGCAGCCTTTCAACATTTACATTTTACATGCACCTCTCTACACGTATTTGTTAAAAATGTGTTACTATTCATTTCAGAGACACCAACTACTCCACAAGTAATTTTCCCAAAGAGTTTAGTTTTAGATTTAAAACGACTTTTCACAAATATTTGATCATTCCAATGGTTTTAGCTCCTATAGCAATCACTAATGTAGCTATGAATCCGTGTGTGTAGTAATTGTCCTTCTGTAATGTGAACCGTCACCTGGCTTTAAGTATTTCTCAGCCTCCAACAAGTTCTTTCTTCTTTCATCTTCCCTTTGGCTCTCATCAACTTATCTGTCCCTATTGAAAAGAAGCATCAGTGTTCCAACAGCATGATGCTGTCAACATGTGTCACCATGAGATTGGAGTCTGGAAATCTAGGATTTTACAAAGGCCAGAACTTTCCTCCCTGTGTTTACTTTGACATCCCAAAGTATTCATTGCGCCGTGAACAAGTAAAACATTGGCCTTTGTGGTTACAAAATAAAAAACGTTCAAAAAGTATACATACTGTTGCAAGGCGGTCTGTTATAGAAAACGTTCTACGTGTATCTTACAATATAATTGCCCTCAGTCAGTTATATTGGATCCCAGTGGCCTATTATATTTTGGAAACTTGCAATAATGGGTTTTGTTTCATGACTTCCATATACATTCTACTGGAATCATAAAAACTCAGACACAGGCCTTTGTTGCTCATATTTTTGATTACTATGTTTAGCAGAACATTATTAAATGGAGTTGCTAAAACAGTTATTCTCCCAATGAGTAGCATCATCTTCACCATAAAAAAAAAAGAAAAGAAAAATCAGCAGACCATTATACATGCCTGTGCTGATTACTTTACAGAAGTGTAGGGGCGGAGTGTGTGGACGCAGAAAGGGGTGGGGGGATGCTCATCGTGCTTCAGCCCAACATCCACTCACCCTGTGAGCAGTCGGATTATTTGATTGAAGACAAATGAGATGGCAGACAATTCAATAAGGATTTTAGGAGCTTAAGGCGACGACAATATCAGAACTGCCAGGGGGGAGCAGAATTTCCTTTTACAAAACAGAGGATTATACAATCTTGTGCCTTCTAGAAAATACAAATTTCACATTTTCTTTAAAAAGATTTTTCATGGTGTTCTTGAATTATTTTGAGTAATCCTGTTACATAAAAACAAGCCAGAGGGAACACTTCCAAAAGTATCAAGACTTTTAAACTTTACTGTTTCTAAAGTGACAAATAAACAGGCGTTTACCTTGGAATGGGAAAAATATTAATATTAATAATATTTCTATGGTTCTCACCTTGCCTGTGGGTTCAGGTGAGGCCTTGTTGGCTCTGTTCACCACAAGCCATAGTTAACCACATAAAACATTAACTCTCCTACAATGTTGTCCTCACTTTGTAACACCTCTCAAATGTTTTATTGTACTAGCACAGACATATACACAAAATTTCTGAGAAATCAAACCTGAATTTTGAATATATTTAGTAATACATAATGATCTGTTTTCCTGTAGTGAGTTCTAATTCGCTGGCATACCAGAAAATAGACTAAAGGCTGAAGATTTCATTAACAAACACTCAAGGTACACGTGAAAAAGTGGCAGTTGAACATTGTAAAATATTGTCGGAGAGATGTGATGATATATTTCTTCCAACAACCTTGGAAATTTTGTTAGAATAGATTTTAAGTAAAAATAAAAATTGGTGCTATTTTGAAGAAAACTGAAAATAGGCCATCACTGAATCTTTCAGTAAAATAATGATCCAAAATATCAAGCTGGAAAAAGTGCTTTTACCAGCACTTTTGCTGGTAAAAGACACAAAGTAGAGGTACAAGGTACCACAATTGGTGTAATAACAACCAAAGAAGACAGGACAAGAGTGTGTTTAGCTGCCTTTTGACCAGGCTCTGTGAGACCAGTTGAGAAGCAAATGCCCTTAATGGAGTAAACAGATGTAGAGATTAAGTGGTTTGGTTGCATCACCCAGGGAATTGGCAACCTTGCCATCTGCTCTGCGTGACTTGTGGCAACTGCTAAAGGAATTCCACAAAGACTTACTGTATCATTAACCAACAGACATGTGCCATGATGATGACTACATTAGCTAAAACAGCTCATTTTTGCTGAGAGGAACACAATAGAAACTGTCTGTTGTGTCATGTATTGCAAAAATCAATTTTGTTTGGATTGTGCTCAGTTGCATTTTCTTTTCTTTTTTTTTTTTTTTTTGACAGCAGCATGCCAGTCACAGGAGATTGCCAGGCACAAGCTGCTGGCTGACAGTTGTCACAAAACAATTCTTCAGACACTATTGTTTTGGGTCCCAGTAGGGTGTTAGGGTGCTAATTGTCAGAGGTTCAGCCCAGAGACACAGAACTAACTGGAAAGGCACTGCTCTGCCTCTAGTGGGTGACTCATGATGCCTTTTCCCTTCTTTTGTCTGAGATAGTGATTCAGTGCACCTCCGCTGTGAGCAAGTGGCTCTGCCTCCAACCATTTTGCACCAGAGCCAGGTCAAACACATCTGATTTTGTGGAAATCACTTCAGAAAATATTTACCACTGTATTAGAGAAGGTGACTTATATGTATTGCATACCTGTAGAGATGATCCCTAAAATTTTTCACAAATTAAAGCAGATCCTTGCCATTTATCTTTGCAAAATAGATAAAGTTAATGGATGGAGAATGTATATGGACAGCAATTTTCAAATGTTCCCACAGATTCTCAATTGGCTTTAAATCTGGACTTGCCATTATATTCATGGAAGGTTATTCTCTGACCAAGTTTCAAATTTCTGCAGCCAATAACATGTTTTTCTTAAGGATTGCTGATTATTTGCCTCAAGTCATCTTTCGATGAGCTCTGACCTGCTTCCTTGTATTTCCTTAAAAGCCATGCCCTGGTTACCTTTCAAGTAGAGGTGTCATAGTGCACATAAATATTTATTACCTCAATTTTAATATGATGTTGTTTGTAGAACAGAAAAGAAAAAAAAAAGCATAGACCAAATTATAGGTTTTGCCTTGTGGCCTAATAACAGAGATATGCTACCTATTTAGCATTGGAAATTGAAAAAATATATGATGCAATGTCTTGCCATACTTCCACATATTATGCTGTAGCACCGGACTGTTAATCAAAAACAAGCAGGTGGTGCTCAATCTTCTGCATGCCATAATTATAAGTCATTTTTGCATCGCTGTTATTGTTGAGAACTTTAGAAATGTTATTTCTCTACCTGGATAATAAGGGTGATGCCTTTAATAGATTGTCTAAATTCAACTATGCTTGGATAATTTATGTACCGTGACGGTTAGGTATAAAAACATGTACCATTGCACCCCTACATTTAAGCACTGGTGGCAGAGGCAGTAGTTACTTTGACTTTCAACACAGTCACAGTCTTCAAAAGCGTTATGAAAGTGGCATCATGAACTAAAAGTGAATGTCTATCCATGAGATAACTACTCTGTGAGAAAGTTGGTTGACTTTCCGAATTAAAAAGTTTCCTGTTTTGTTCTCTGAGTAATAACACATCAGTCACATATTCTGCTGTGTGCTCAGGTTAGGAATTTGGTAAAAGTTTTTGTCACAACAAGTATGATAAATATTGGAAAACGAGTATTGACTATATTGGCCATTCATTTTCTTTGCTCAATGCTGAAAAGTTTTTGCCGCACATCTTTCTAAAGGTCACCTATTTTAAAATAATTTCAATCACCAGCAAACCGCTATTAAAAGTTATTGGATTTTGAGAGCAAATTTCTTTTCTAGCAAAAATTTAACACCCACAGTGACATTGTGACCCTGCACACGGTTAAAAAAATGCATTCATTGTTCAACAAATTCAGCACCATTTTTATTAAAAGTCCTCTTCTCTGACACAAGGACAGAAAGCAGTATTTCAAACATATCAAAAGGTCTCTGGTACTGAAGAAATTCAGAAAATGTAAGAAAAAAGAACAACCCCAACATAAAGAACATAAAGTTCAGCATTTATGCTGAGATAGTACAGATAAATGCTGTACTATCTCAGAATGTTAGATATCACCAACATTTTCCTGTATACCTGAGTTGCCTTTTTAGCTTGGTTAAGTAAACATGTTTCATAACCCATTTCATCAGTTCCTTTTTCACCAGATCAAGTGTACCCTGTAATCTTTTTGCTGCTTCTCTCCAACAGTGCTCCTCTGCTGGTACGTCTAAAGCTGTTTCCTCACCATCTACAGATTTTCTTCCGTCAACCTTCTCCTTGTAGAAGGATAAAGACCTTGTAGGTCTTTAATTTTTACTCCTTGTGGTTTTACTGGTTGTGAAGGATGTAGCTCAAAATTATTAATCAATTTTGTTTTTTACCTCAGCTTCCCTGCAAAGCATTCCCACTAATTTCACACTTATTTTTCAATTTATATCCAATAAAAATTATTTACATAAAGTTATACCTAATTTTAGAGTAAAAAAAATTAATAAACTGATGGATTATGACATCAATGTCTATTTGACACCACCCAGTCGAGTCAAATTGATAAATGTAAACCACATGTTCTTCCTTGTCAACAGTATCCAAAGTAAGCACTACAGAACTAAACCATTACTCATGGTTTAGTTCTTTTCTCTAGTTCATCACACCTGAATCCAACAGTGGTTGACTGGGAGGCCTTTGCAGAAGTTTGGCACAGCATTCTCAAGGCAACTGCACAGCAAGTTTCAGATATTCCCCCGCGACAGAACAGCAGATTTCAATTATTGACTAATATTGAAGGCTTTTACTGAACTGGCAATCTTTTGAATTGGGTGTGGTAAAGCAAGAAAAGATCTAAGACATCCAGGGAAGTGTGGCCTTTAGGATCAGAGTTGATATGCATCCAAGAAAACCTCTCCAAGGCCTGAATGTTTTTTTTAATTTAATTTTATTTTATTGTGCAATCCCATTATGATATTGAGGGGACCATAAAATGCTTATACAAAACAATGAGAACGACTTGATAATTAGAGGCTGTTAGATGTTTTGTAGTTTCAAGTGGGTTAATTTTATGTGTGTAGATGAAAACTTTGGATGATAAAAGATTATGAAAACAGAATTGAGTTAAAGTTTAATAGTGGGAACAGAGACCAGGCTGCTACCGTAAGGTGAAGGCGAAGAGTGCTCACATTAAGCTGCTATAAATTGACAGACTCATAAAAAGTCAGGGATTAAATCTGGTGCATATTGACTTTCACATGAGAGGATACTTTATAATCAGAGGGTGATAAGAGGTTTGACATTTAAATCTTGAAAGACATTTGGTTTAGATGCAAAGTGAGCAGGGTTTAGAAACTTCATCTCAGATAAAGAAAAAACAAAGTTATTTAAAGACAAACAAAGTAAGTCAATGGTTTTGTATTTTAGCATTACATGTGTAACCTTATATCTTGTGTAAAAGTAACACAGCAGCAACATCCTCTCTCTATTAACCTCGTGACCCTGAAGAGATATCAGGCATAACAACATCTGAAATAAACTGTTACAGGAACTTTAGGGCAAAAATTTGCCCCTCTGTAGGAGGAGAAAGCCACTCAGTTCTATCACAAAGCAACAACAAAAAAAAAAAAAAATCCCTGGCAGAACCAGTATGTTTACAAAGTTGCACATTTGACCCTTAATAACAAATCAAATTGAAGTCATGTACCACCATGCACAGAATGACCAGGATGCCATTACCAATATATATTTTTGCTTTGGTTTTTGCCCTGCAAGCTCTCCTCCATGAAGGCAGTGTGCAGCACTCAGGTAAAAATGTTTTCATGTGGTTCCAGGGTTAAAATGCAAAAACAACTCTGGGGTTTGTCACTACCATAGCTGTAAGAGCAATATTTCTCATGGAATCAGACCTAATAACATTCATTTTGGCCACAGCAGCAAGACTGGTAGAATAATCCTCTGGTACAGCATGATGGGTACGGACAGGTCAGCTGTGTAATGGGAGTCAGGTCAGAAGTCTTTGGCCACTGGACTGAATTACTCAGAGACAGGTGGATTCCTTTTTCACAAGTGTAAGGTGTGGAATGTGTGTTCACTCAGCGTTGGTATCTGTGTGCAAATCAGGTGTCTGTCAATCAAGCTGAATTTTTTGCGTACCTCTCTCTGTTGAATTTGAGTGAATGCAAGACTGCTGGTCGTCTCTGGCGCAGATTCCACAAATGTAGTGTGTCGTCTGCACAGGCTGTAACCAGCGCCCCCTAAAAGAAAAAGGAAATACATTTTAGCAGAAAATGTATGCACAAGCAGAAAGAAATATGACTTATGAAAGAATTTGCTTGAAATGAGGTTCTTGGTCATTATGAGTAACAATTCCAATAATTGTAGTGGACACAATGCTACTTTGATTTAAGTAGAAAAGTGAAGAAATCCTCAAGGTGTAAGGATGTCAGACGGACATGATGTTTAGCCCAGTTTAATGATGTAAGCTAAAACTGGAAATGTTAATATTTATGGGATGCAATGCTATGTCAATAACTACCAGCCATCTACACGTTCACTATTGTTAAATATCCATCCATTTGATTGCTCCAACCCAGGTTGAGTATCTATGCAACCTTGAGTTGGTATCTGATTGTCTGTCTCTTGGGGTCATTTCTAAACAACTCCCAAATCTGTAAAAGTACAAGAATCTAGAATCCAGTGGTCTTACAACTTCTTGGTGTGTCTCAGCTTCAACAAACCTGAGTCCCATAACGAGGTCTTTAGCAGGACTCAGGAGAACTTGACTGCATACTGAGGAGCTAATTAAGCCATTTGATTTAAGAATGCTGAACCAGGGGCACATCTAAAAGCTGCAGAAAGCTGCACCTCAAGTCTTGGATTTTGAGGGTCTCTGTTTGAACTTTGCTCAGCTGACCACCTAATGAAAACTGATGAGACAGACTGATACAGCTGGCAGAGGTAGCCAACATGATTGTTTGTGGCACCATAGATATTGCGCAGGTGCATACCTTATTTTTAGCATTTGGACTGTTTCCAGAAGCATTAGAGATCCAGATGGAAATGCAAAAACATGTAAAAAGATAATTTTGCATAAATACTCATGATTCACTAAGATTGTGATCTCAAAATGTAATAAAGCTACCAAGAAATAAAAACTAGTGCTTACCACAATGAAAAAAAGCAGATTCCCCTTTAATGAAGATTTGTATCACAGTAAATTTTCACTTAGTGCTATCTTCTCAGGTACTATATATCATATCAGTAAGAAAAGTCTGACAGCCTTTAAACCTGGAACTGAAACAGATTTTAAATTTTTTTTAAATGTCATTCACAGCTCCAAGCTCCAACTCCATAGTTAAATAGAGCATGGCATAAAAACACTGAGCTAGTAACTGTTACTAGCTCAGTGTTGTCCTCTTCTGTTTAAAATTTAGTTTTGCAAAAACGTTCCACAGAATTTTTCTTTTGAAAATGTTCAGATGAAATAAAGAAACTGTGCTTCAAGAGCTCATGTTTAGGTTGTTGATGGAATTTGAGTGTTAATTCATTCACACTCATCTTTCAAAACAAACAAACAAAAATAAATAAATAAAACTGCTACACGATGCTAAAAGTACCACAAACGAAATGTGCAGCACATTTAAAGACCAATGACTCTAATGTTTTTGAGATAATATAACCTGCAATGAGAAAAGATCCAAATAATACAGCTATTATCTCCAGAACATCTGGATTATTGTTTTTCTGACAGATCAGAGGTTGTGGTGCCCAATAGTTGTGCATATGAGTACTTTTACAGGTACTTTTACAGGAGAAAATAGTAGCACCACATGCAACAGTTTGTCCTCTGCCCGAAAAAATAATATATCCAGCACAACTTTGAGTTCTTTCAGCTACAGGAATACTCAAATGACTTCTAAAAAGTCAGTCACTTTTTAGAGGGAATGAAAAGAATCAGAAAACATATTTGATCTTAAAAGAAAATGTTATCGCCAAGATATGAAGCATAAAGGCAAAGAGCAGAGTCTTCTTTTATTTTTTTCATATCTCATCTCTTATCAGTCCCCGTTAGAGAGAATAACTTTTTATTTTTTACCCCTAGTCTTTTGGGTCTGCATCGTTGCTCAAAGAAACTGAACAAACAGACAAAAACAGCTTGCTTTGTCATTGGTACTCCCCCACAAGCTGTAGTTCTGGTTATATAAATAAGAGTGGTGTCCAAGCAGCTCAGCATAATGGACCTCACTACCTGCCACATCCTTCAACACTGTTATATCAAGAACGTTGGAGGTAGTACTATTCTGCATTAATTTCCTTTTCAAATCTACAGAGGAAATATACAATCCAGATTCCTTTTCCTGTCTTTTCTTCAGCAATCATGTATACTATATTTGTAATCACAATAAAATTTCCCTTTGGGAGCTGGCATGGATTTGTTTGACTCCACTGCATTCAATAGTAAAACGAAAATTGTAATTAGGCCAGCAAATATTTACAGGAACTGCACTAAGTAAATAAGTAAAATGACACATCATATTGTCGAAAACATTGGTGTCAGCCCAACATCTGAAGAAAATTGAGATTACAGTTGAATTCCCACTGAGACTGTGCCAGCAGAGCATCACTGTAAAGACCAGAGCCCAGGGAGAATTAGCTTTAGATTACAAACCTAATCACAGGATTAAGGACTGTAATGTTGCATGGAATGCTTCCAACTGATTTCCATATTGGTGACATTTTCCACTGACTCGCCAAATCCATTATTTTATGGGAAGCAAAAAAGAAGTTGAACAATAACTTCTTACAGTTGCTTTTGAGAACATTATTTACACCTATCCTCCAAAAATACCGGTACTACTCTAGAACTGAATGTGTTTCTCTCCTGACTGTTTACTTTGTTTTTCCTGGTGTTCATAATTCCTTCAATGATTTTTGTGAAATACAGCTACAGCTATAGAAAATAGCCTTTCAGAATAATTTGTATTCTAGCAAGTTCAGAAAATTAACTTGTTTGTATAACTTTACCTTACCAACAGCTTCCCATTCAAAGTGACTAATTTTCTTTTCTGCATCTCATGTAATTGCTCCCCTGAGGTTGGATTAAAGCTGTTCTGCATTGAAGGAATTAGTAATTTCCAATTACGGCAAATGGATTTGTCAAATGGATGTGCAAACTTTCAGAGAAAATGTCTTGAAAGGGGCGTTACCCACATAGCTGAGGGTCTGCTTGAGGTGTACTCTCCATTGCTCTGTATTCTTAAAATGATTCTTGTTTCAGAACAAATTTAAGAAAAATTTGAACGCATATAGTCAAAAAAGCATCCGGCCATATGTTTTGACATTATACATGATCCAAATTACTTTAGGAAAAGAGTTTTAGTTTCAAGGCACTCCTTTTTAGATGTTTATCCAACATATTGATTCTCGGTGATTCCCGGCCTCAATACATTGAATCAGTGTAATCAAAATTAATCTTTGAAATGTTCCTGTGAGTCATATCCACATTATGCAAAGAAGACAAGATTATATAGATTTGAAGAAGGTGCAAAACCATCTTACAAAGAAAATATGTCAGGCAGGAGAACAAGAACATGAGCAGCTGACTGGGTACAATCTACCTGACTGCCAGTGTGTAATTATTGTGATGGCAACAAAAAGAAAGGTGAGCAGATACATGGATGGTGCATGTATGCTTACAGCAGTATTATAATGAACAGCAAAACCACCAAACTATACAGCTTTTATACTATATATATATATATATTAATGATGGCCTACACCATCTTCTGTAAAACTGCTGACCTCATGGATTAAGAGTGAGCTACTAAAGGTCTGCTGGCTGGTCACAATATGCTCTATCCTAATAGAAAGTTGAGTGAAAGGAAACAGTATTATATAGCATGGTAAGGAAAGTTTGTGTATATAGTGGGATTTCTCAGATCCACCTGAGCCCAAAATACTGGTCTAATGTGCATTATTTTAACAAGACTTGCTCTGTTGCTCTTCTCCACAGACTTAGTACTTAGCTTAGATTTTCACCCGCAATGTTACACCCACATCCAAAGTCAGCACCTGTCAGAGAGCGCACAAACTACTCTCTTTTCTTTTACCATCATCCTCAATTTGCCACAGATACATCACAAGCAGGCCAGTGAGTGATGAAGAAGCAGGTTGAATGAGCCGGCAGGTTTAGAAAAATATACTCTTTATAAAGAAAGGGTGAAGATTACAGCATAATGAAAAAGTAGAAAAAATAGATACATTTTACATGCAAACCAGAATCTGATTGGTACTGAACAACAATGGTCCTTAACGAACTTATAGCAGATTGCTCTGCTTTTGAGAAAATATTTGTCAATGTGATTCTTTTGAAGGCTAGTTCATTGTACACAGATCTGGCATAACAATACGACAACTCACAAGGCAAGTGAGTAACAATATTTCTCTCTTTATTACTGCTCCTGCAGGGGTGGATATATGCTAGAGTACAAAACTGTGATTGGAAGAAGAATGAATCAGTTTTTCTAGAACATCAGCTCTTAAGTGGTGTTCCTAGTCTGCAATGGTTAAAGTTTATCAAAAGTCGTCCAAATGGAAGAACATTTATGAGCCAATGGCAGGATGATTGTCTACTGATGGATGTGGTGTTTAAACAGTTTCAGCAGGATAATAAAGCAAAAACAGTTCAGGTTTCCCTGGTGAGCACAAGTTTTAGGTGCTGACCTGCCCCGCAAAATCCAAAGGGTTTCAGCTCAATTAAACCTCTGTGGGAAATGATGGACCACCAAGAAATATCAAATTTACGATATTTAAAGAATCTTCTGCTAGTACACCATGCCCTTTTCTAGAAAAACAATAAATTGTAAGAAAAACACATCATCATTCAAGAACCAGTAGCTTTAACATTACGACAGCTCTTTGGAAAAACAAACTCGGCAGCATTTATCATCCCACACCAGCTCATTTTAATCTGTTCATCTGTTAAACAGTTTCATGAATTATCACTTGCTTAAAATGTAGTCTGCATAAACTTGGTTTAGAGTAAGAACAATTTTATTTTAAATTCCAGATACGTCTGTGAAACTAAGGCTCCAATGACTCAATGGCAACTGATGAACCTAATGCATCACATTCAAAATTTTGAATCTGTTTATGCAACATGGTTACAAAACCAACTCATGCTAGTTGGTTTATAGCAGATTGCTATAAACCAATCTGGTGATGTGCAAAACAGAAACTCAGTGGTGAAAGAGATTGCTATATTTCATCAATGAATATTGCCAACATTTCCTTTAAAATTAAGCATTTTTCTAAATTATTATTTTTTCAGACTCTCTAAGAAGGTTTCAAACCAAATCCACCTGGAGTATTCTGCTCACGTTTGTGTGCTAACAAAATTAATACTGTCCACCCTAGAGGTTTGTGGATAAGATATATGGGACTCATGGCTTTTATCATATGTATGTAAGAAAAAAAGAAAATATAAAAACGCAGCCTTTTGAATACATTCTGACAGATTCAGGCTTACCTCATTGATGAGGAACTGAAGTTGAAGAACAGCTGCTCCGCTCTCATGTTGACAGTAGCAGTCCACCCCTGGTCGGCCCAGTCTGACGGCACCAGAGAGTCAAGGGCTATTATGTTGCAATATTCGCTTAAGAAATGACAGGAGCCTGTTTCAGCACTTCCAAAAAAGAAAAGACAAAATCAGCTTTACTGATTAAAGCACATCAACATTTAAATACATGAATTTAAATGTTTTCATATAGAGGTACACCATAGTTGTGTTGCCTGAAAGTTGCTCTTGCTTTATAAATTTTTTTTGGTTTGAAACTGTACATTTTGTATTCACAATAAGCTCACAGTTGCTTGAATAAACTGAATTTTTATAGATGATAGTTAATTTTAAAGAGACAACTTGGAGGAATTATCCACATTTGAGCCCTTTTGTTTCCCAACTGATCCTCTCTTTTCACTATTTCACATTTTAAACCTTCTTAAAAGTTTAAAATGTTCCTTCCTTCATTTCTTAGAAAAACTTGTTCTTTAGACTTTATTGTCCAGTGCGGCCGCAACAGTCCATGGCAAACAATAGTCTGATAAAAAACATATTTTCTCATGAGAAGATAATCTAGGCCAGATAAAACCCTGAGCCTCATCTATTAGCTCGGGGGGTTGGGGATGTCTCGGAAACCTTAATTCAGAAAGGAAAAATACATCAAACTGTGATGCATGTTGGAAGGGAAATATAATAGTATGATGTATGGGAACATTTTACCTGCACCTGCTCTCTGTGTGCTCCTGCTGTCTATCTGGTTCACTGAGAACAAAATATTAGATCGATTCCTTTTTTTAGTTCCACTCAAATACAGGTACCTGTATCTGCACACTCTGGCAGTTTATATACATTTAGTTTAAGGTCTGAAGCTTAGAACTGTTGGCCTTTCTGTTGCACCAAAAACGTAGTTGTAATCTTTAGCTTTGTTGCCGGTAAATACATTCTTTTCTGCCAATAAGAAAAAACATTAACTGATTCTTTTTTTTTTTTCCAGCTCCAACATCTCTTTCACAAAATTATTATGACCCTTTTCTATATTGGCAATATTCTTAAATCTTACAGTTTTGAAAAGAAATATCAAATTATATGTGATACATTTTTCAATTTGTATCACTGGCCATATGGATTGTCAAATTATGAAGAAGATTTTATTCATCTTAATTTTTTTTTTTAATCAAATTGTAGCCATGCATTTTTCTATGCCACATAGATCAGAAAAAAAGAAACACGATTTGAAATTGTGCAGTAAAAAGAGCAGAATTGGGTGCAAGAGCAAAGAGAAAAAGCAGCACCATGTTCCTCCCTCTCTGTTGCACCCTGAACATTAAAGGTACACTTTGTTCCTGTCATTCTGGCAGTTCTGGCCTGTGCATTGAAAAGCCTTTAATTTAAGAAAATGAGGGTTAAACATTGTGCTTTTGAAGGTGTGATTCATCCCTGCTTAACATTACAGTTGCACAGATAATGGGTCCATCAACAAAAGACTGCTTGTAAAACCTTTGAGTGAAATAGACAGACTTCAACTAATGTTGAGGCAGATGTTTTTGTTACTTTGTTTTTCAATTCCACCTTCACAGTTTTGACTTATAATGCATTGTATTGGCAAGACTAACACAAAGTAGTACATGATTGTGGAAAAAATCTGAAAAGTTTGGAGATGTATTCAGACCATTTTCTCTGACCTCATGAAATAAGACACAGTGCAACCCAGAGTGTTTTTGCAGCTTGGTTTATTGGAAATCAAAATTGTTACATTATCTACATTTTCATCTGGTGTAATTTGCTTTCACATTGTGTCAAAAAACCCTTTCCAAAACATATTTACCCCAACACCCGTGGGGGCACTGCACCAGGAAGTCAGTGAAGGAAATAACATGAAAAACTCTGAGGAGTTCATGAGCTCAACTCATGAAATGTAAACGAAAATGGAGTGGTGTCAGACTTTACCTGTTGTAAAATTTCTCTTTTGTAAAACACCCTTGGGTAAAAACCCACCTGTTTAGAATTGTATTTGAACCATAAATCAGAAATTTAATTATGGAACTTGACATAATGTCATGTTTTGATTGTTGATTCTATGTTCCATGACTTTGTATTTTTGTGTTTATGATGTAAAGCCCTTTGAAATGCCTTGCTGCTGAAATGTGCAATACAAATAAAGATTGATTTGATTTGATGAGCCATTTGTCCTGCTAACACTAAACTCTTGCAATTGTTTTGATTATTTGCCCAGAATGCCCTGCACTATATTCTGCTTCCTGCTTTTCCAGAAGTCTCTTGTGTGCTTGGCATTCTTATATTTATCCCAAGCTTACATGTGTACCACACCAGAGTGAGACCTAGGATTTTAGGCAGGACCAGAGGTTGCTTTTAGGTCCGGAGAGTCCAATTATGCATTCAAACCTCCCCAAATGCACTAGAGTTTCTAGGCAAAAGAACCACAGTTCGATTCAAGTGGACCAATCAGGGCTGAAATTTAGGGTGAATGCACCCTAAATTTATAGGTTTGTATCAAACCAGTCCAGAACTTTTAAAAATAAAATGTGATCATTCAAAATCATCTTTGTTGCATTGACACAAAACAATATATTAATAGTTTTAGCATTACAATTGCTACAATACGTATGTCAGACCTTTTCATTTTCTATTATTATTTGACTTATATCAAGAATGTGCTAGTATGTGGGGTGGCATCCTATATGAAAGAAGAATGCTATATTGACTAAATGTGTTTAAGATGTTTGAGGGGCAAACAAAATTGGATTTAATTTATTTTGGGTAGACCACTGGAGACTAGAGGAAGTTCTCAATGTTTCAACAAACATATTTCAAAACAGGTGGAAATCAGCCGGAGGAATAAACGACATAATATGAAAAAGGGGTTCGTTGGATCTCACTCAAGAGCAGCGACGCAGAAACTACTCCTCACAACCAAAATATTTAGGCATCCATTATTTTTTAATAAGAATGACGAATCACTTTCAGACAACTACTTGCAACATACTCTACTTGGTTATTGTATTCAATCACTGGAACAAAACATAATTTAAATTGTAGTTTGCAGATAAAAACTGTAATTTTTCTTAATCTGATTGCAGTTAAACTTGATTTTTTTTTTCCATGGATGCAACCCACACACCCAACTGTGCTGCTCAACCTACTAATGCATTTTCCCTACAAAATAAAAAAATAAACAGACTTTTGAAAGACATACAATTTGTTGGCAGGATTATTACAACAAAGAAATAATGAAACAAAAACAAATTTCCTTATTCATCGAGGTGGCACTTCATAAGACTGACTTCACTTTGACAAGAAATGTGGTGGCATTTTAATTTCGTCCCAAATAATTTGTGTTGGCAATTACCCATCCTTTTCCAAATTGTTTTCTCAACAGAACCGAATATTAGTTTGTGCCCTGTTATTTTGTAAGCATATGAACTGTAGTGTTCTATTACAAAACACGGTGAATGATGTGACTGGTCGACTCACCCTCCCCTTTTCCCCAAAGAGGTTTCTGTCAACCTTGTTTAACATCACTAGATGCCTATTACACCTTTCAAACAGCTCAAGGCAAGGTGATTGTCTGAGCTGTAATCAAATATATGCTCACTTGACTGACAGGGTAAAAAATATATTATATATTAAAAAAATATTTACTCTAGGAAAATATTTTCTGTTAAAAGAAAGCAGGAATATTGGGAAAGAGATTTATTCAACATTAAAAGGAAACGTAGCCCTTGTGCTTATCTGGAAATGATTTTCTAATCCTAATGTGCAGCAATATTTACAAGTTATAAGTGATGAAACTATGTACTTTTGTCCAGCTAAACGTCTCAAGCTTCAGTGTAATGCATTATCAGTATGCAGCCATAAAATAAGGTTGATGGAGCAGAATGTACACCTTGTTACACTTTTACAATGTGATCTAAAGTCAACGGGCCAGAATCCTCCGCAACATCATATCTCCAACAGCAGATATGCTGAACTGCTGAACCAGGTAACAGATTGCAAGTGCACCGGAGAGGATGTACTCCGACCATTCAAGGTTCAAAATAAAGCCTGCAATTTCAGGTTACACTCAGGATTCATGCCTTTGGTGGGTGTGTCCCAGGAGACGGAGCGATGATCCACTGATTAAAAGGTCAGTGGTGTGATCTCTGACTTCTCGCTGTGCATGAGGATGTGTCCTTGGGCAAGATACTGATGTGCTCAACACAGAGAGAGGGGGGAGAGAGACAGAGAGCAAGTCTGTGTGTGCATGTGGGGAATGGAGGAAGCACAGAAAAAAGGTGCTTGGACTACTCACAGGTCTTAAAGAAATTAGTGATACTGTATCTGATGGCTCCTTTCGCCCATTAACATAATTTATCTAGCGTCAATCAATAATCCATTGATTGGCCTGTATCTGTTTGAAATCAGGTTCTATAGGATTCTTTGCATATCCCTATGTAGGTAATTGTTAGTTTTTGCCATAATTCATTCATATACATTTATGTTTACTTCTTATGTTATACAATCTTTAGAATTCAGTTAAATATCTCACTGCCACATCTTAACTATAAAATGTACATGTTTTAGTTGTCTGTGGCAGACAGTAGATATGCTGATGACATTGTCTGAAAACTATGCCTTTGAAAACTTGAAATTGTGTGTCTCTCCTTACATCAAATATGTGTGAGTTATAGACTGACTGTGCTGCACAGGAAAATGAAGAGAGCCAAATACAAGACAATCCTGGAAAATACATATAAGAGGCTGCAAAAAAACTTTAAAGCTTTCTTAATTTCACTTCTCCCTAGTTTTTTGCAATGCTATCCAAGTTGACTTTACTAATCAATCAAACAAAACAACAAAATACCAACAATTCAAGCTTACTAAGAGAACAGAAGCCTTTTTGTGGCCATGTACCCACATCGAGGCACCGAACCAGTAAGGCAATATCTGCGATTCGACCTATATGACACAGAGAGTGAAAAGAACAGGCCTGTTCACGCAAAGCAGTCGATAAGTGTTTCAGTTTTGAAAGCCTGTGCTGCAGGTGGCTCTCAAGCCTTCAAAGGCTCAAAAGAAAACTACCCTGAGGTGAGCATTGGATGAAATAGTACAAAATGTCTGAGTTATGTTTGTTGAAATGAGTGCTGTCACAACCAGAAAACTGCACTTAACATTTTTCATACAGAATGTGTAAATACACTCTAAAATACACAAAAGTTAGTTAGATTTTAAAGTAGTAAACTTAACATTTTTTGTGTTCCTTAGTTTCTCAACTTATGAACCAATAAGTACCATTAGGGTGAGTTTCTTATACATGAGCGGCATTGTAAAAGTAGCTTCAATCTTCCTTGCTGCCTTTGACAAAATATGACTTTACTTTTTATTGATTAACAGTCTCTGTCCTTAAAGCTGCAAATGCTTCAAAATACCCCAGACTTTTTTCAAAAACCTGCAATGGCTACAATGTCATAAAATTATTCATGCCTCTTAATTTAATTTAATTTTTTCCACATTTTGTTCAACCACATTAACAGGCCTGAGTGTGCTGAGAATATTGTGTGATGGACCAACAAATGGTAAAGGATCAGTCAGACAAGGAGAAAGACATAAGGCATGATTTTCACAGTTTTATAAAAAAATATATCTGAAGAGTTCAATATTTTTCAGCCCCCTTCAGATGTTTTCTCAATACTAAATACTCTTAAGAACAAACCAGACAGGTCACTAACAAGTTTTCATATCTGTTTAAAGCAGAGTTAGGTAATAAAACATCCCATGTGTTGCTGTTTATTGCATTATCCAAAAACCACTGCAAAGTTACCATAACATGCCCTTCCACCTAAATTGACAGGCAGAGAAAGGAGAGCACTAATCAAAGTAGCAGCCAAGATGCCCACAGCAACTCTATTGGGAGTCCCAGAGCTCAGGAGGGGGGAACTGTTGACACAACAACAATTAGTTACATTACAGAAATCTGGTCTCTGTAGAAGAACAGTCAGAATCAAGCCCCTGGTGGGAAATAAGTTCCCTTTAATGAGTGCCACAAGCCAAAAGGCTCATCTACAAGTATTGACTCCCATTCCATAAGTATACCATACTTTCTGTTGATTTTACAAATTAAATCTGAAGCAAATATGTAAAGGTTTTGTTGTAATGTGATAAAATGTAGGAAAGTACAAGGAGTATAAACATTTTGCGAAATTCTTAGAACGTTAACTTGCCACCTTTATTGGGTGCAAACTAAAAATTGTTTACAGTTGTAATGTTTTACTGGGAAACATATTAAAGCATATAGAAAATTGAGCTTTCCTGAAGCAACAGCTAGGTCAAAAGTCTGCAAATCCAGTCCTTTGGGGGTTGACCTGTCAACGCGTAGACATGTCTACACGTTTCAACACATCTGAGTCTAATAATAGGCTCATTAGTCAGACCCTGGAGAACTTGACTGCATGCTAAGGAGGTAATTCAGACTTTTGATGGGCACATCTGAAAGTTGGAAGACAATCAACCCTTGAAGACTAGAGTTGAAGACCCCTGGAATAGATGTTAAAATTCCAATTCTCTTTCATATTCATTATAGAATCTTTTAGTACTTCAAAATCATATCATGCGTCATTATTTCAAATGTGCTTATTATTAGAAGTGTATTTTTTCTAATATTACTGTTGTGTATCCCATGTTTTCTTTGTAATGCTTCAGTAAGGTCTAGTAAATTTAAATGTTTTCCTTTGTACATAAGTTGTAATTTCACAAAACGTGCACACCACTCCTGCTGCAAAAAAAAAAAAAAAAAAAAAAAAAAGCACACAACAGATCAGTAGATAGTTAAGTTTGAAAGCATGGCAAATCAGTGTGATGAGCATTTTTAGATGTGCTCAGTAAAGCAGTGTGAAAATGTGCATCTCTATCTTTATGTGATTCAAGAACCAACTTCAAAGGGAATGGAAGACTAAAACCCATCTCTCTGCAAGTCTCCATCTTCCTCTACCCGACGGGCGAGTCTTTGTACACGCCAAATTCAAATTCCCATCACACTAGGGACTGCATCAAAACACACAAGCCACTGTCAAAACACGGGCTGATGTTAAGGTGTACTTGCCTACATCCAAGCTGGAGATAGACACCATTGCTGCAAGCTGAGTGAGTGACAAAGAATAATTATGGCATGTAGAATTTGATTATTTTGAAATAACATGTGGATTTAAACATGTCATGAATGATTGGTACAATGTATTCTTTCAAGCATAGACTATATATATATATATATATATATATATATATATAAACATACTAATACATAATACTAATGCAAAAGATATACTAAAATTTACAAAACGTTTAAATTACATTTTTCATTTGCATATAAAGCATTTAACTATAACTGTGTTATAGTTTATAAAGCATTTATTAACTATACAATAAATGCTTTAATACTGTAAATGAAGCTAGATTAAAGCAAATTAATATTGTAAATAAGTGTCAAGGTTTAAAAAGTAGAATATAGACAATAGATATTTACCCTTTCTGATTTTTGAATCAATTATTTATTTACTTGCTTTTCCATTGACAGTAGCTGCTGCTTAGGTTTCAAGTTCACCAAAGTACATCACTCCAGACACACAAAAAAATGACTTCATGCTTATCTCTGTGTCGGTGCAGCTTCCCATGAAGCCCCAGGATAAACTGTTGATCCCACCTGTGTTTAGGTGAAACTGTCTGCAGAAGAATACAAGAATATTCGAGTCATACCATGCAGTGCGAAACTGGCTTTACGGTCTTACTTCCAGTCTGTGTGTACTACAGCACGTTTTTAACAAGCTGGAGATAAATGCGCACAGAAATACAGGTTTGTTGCCATTTTCTTCTGGAGGTTGCTTTAATCCCTTTGGATCTTCTCATGCATTTGAAACATTAACTTGCTCAACTCCAAAATCCTCCTTGATACATTTTAGTTTTAAGTCTCCAGTTGTTGCAGGTTGTAATTTAGAGCCTATTTATTCACAGTTAATCCATCCTGTGCCCTTTCTTCTCAGGTTGTTTACATTTACACCGCAAAAGATTTCTATGCAGGCAATGAGGAAATTATCTCCTCATTTATTGCTTCCCTAGTCTACCCGAATCCGTGACCACAGAGCAGACCAGGACACAATTTGTAAGAGATTAACAAAGCTCTGCCTCAGTGGTTAGACTTATATCACCCCTCACAGGTTACCTGCTGTGCCTAGTTTCCTGTCATCCCTGTAACTTGACTCTCAGACTGTGACAGAATCTATTGCAGTTCCCTGGTGCCGTCATTCAGCTGCAAACCATTTCTTTGTTTTCTTCAAAAGCTATTTATTTTAGAATACTTGAGTAAAAAGATGGCATTTTATATAGGGTAAAATGCCCTGTGTAATGCAGCATGCGTTATAAACAAGTAATAAATAAATTTGTTTTTCTTAATAACAAACATTTTTGTGTCTAGATACCCGATAGATTTGGAGTCTGATAGAAAAACAAGCAATTACTTTCAGCATCATTTAGCATCTTTATTAGAGTATTAAAATGAGAAGGAACATCTACACGCAGGGTGGTGGTGTACTTATGTTTCTGCCTTAGTCTGGAAGCTGTGACTCAGTTGGGAAAGTACAGTCAATCTGACCTCCCCCAAGTGCATGATGAAGTATCCTTGGGCAACACACTGAACCTAATGTTGCCTGTATTTTGCCTGGATGTGCATAATGGGGCCTGAATTTGAGTGCAGTGGGGTCAGTGTGACTGTGAGTGCTCAGTTATAGTAGAAAACATGAGTCTTTTCCATATTTTGTTGTGTTACAATTATCCCAATTCACACACTATACGAAGTACTCTGAATGAGAGTGCATCAGAAGTGACACCAGTACCTCACTTGCAGGACTTGATGTTCCCCAGAATTCACTTAATTTCTTGCCGTTCAGAGAAACATTAAAACTTTTAGCTATAATATCACAAATGGGGATGTAATAAATAGTGTGAAAGCATTAACAGCATAAAATATACAACAAAAGCATTCATTTCTAATGTTCCACCAGTGTTCATTAAACCTGGAAGATACATTTGGCAAGATAAATAATTTCCAGCTGACAGACTCAACATTTTAACTCTTAACTAACCAACTTAACAATTTAAACTCCATCTGTGAGTTTTAGTTTGTAATATGTTACAATAACATGATTTCAGTACAATAAATCACTTACTGAATGCAAGTTCTTCTTACACTGGTTTGCTCTAATGTAATAAGAGAAGTGAAAGAAGGCACCTGTCATGCTCAGTAATTGGTTGTTTGACTCTTTATATAACTGTGATTAAAAGACTAAAGAACATCTGGACTCAGACTAATTTTCTTTATTCAAGGACTGGCCACAATCTGTGCTGAACAAAAGTTCAGCTGATCATCAGTGACAAAGCTTGTTACTTACTGATTACATAGTAGAGCTGAGTCTTATCTGGATATATGCAGATCCAGCCTGCATTAAAAGAAGAAGTACAACTTCTTTTAATGCAAAGCAAAATATTTGAAATCTGAGACAAGGAGCTTGTCATGTTCTCTGTGGAATACTGTATTTACTGCAGTTAATGTTTTTATTTGAGTGTTATGATTACATCATCCTTTGTGCTTTTTGTTCCTTCTTGTATTTCTGACCCTAAATGACTAACTTATTTATGCAATTCACAGCTTACGTTAGGTGTGGCTTTAGAAACTGAAACTAACTTATAACACAAATGTTAGCAGAAAACCTTTTCATTTCAGCTTAGTGGAAGACGGTTAGGAAAACACCACAATACATTCGATTAACCTACAGAGCCCAACCAGTTGCTTAAGAACAAAGATTAGCAACAAATCTATATGCTCTTACAGCTTGGTGGCAATTACAGAAAATATTAATAGGGTTAAATTTCTCTAATAGTTTCCGAATATACATATTGGTGCAGTTTGACAGCAAACAGACCCATGGTTCTTGAAAACTAATCACAATATAGACAAAATCCTGTCAGATTTTATGGCGCGAAAAAGATGGAGACAAAAATGCTGCCTGATTTATTTTGTTATTATTTTACCATTTCGATAAGCTCATGATGTATAAAGTATTTAACCCTCATCCCTTAATGGTTAGAAATAAATAAATAAAACAATATTTTACTCTGTCTTTTTTTTACACTGAGTAAGGTCTAATTATGTAGGGAAGCAGCATATTCTGCACTTCATGGACATGATATAATTTGATATTTCTAAACTGCCAACAGGTATGGCATTATATAGAACATTGTGACAGCAGCCTTACAGGCTTCAAGACTTACACGCACACAGAGATACGACATTTCGTATAGGCTGTGTGAATCACACTTCCTGATTAGCACAACATTCGTGGTTCATGATATGCACACAAGGACTGAAAATGGCAGCTGACCTACACTGAAAACTGAGTGAAACAATTCAATATTTTCAGTTTACCTTCAGAATGTTGCCTCCAGCTTTGAGTCTCCATGAATCACAAAACCTGTACAATTTGTTCCTGACAGAAATTCTACGTCAAGTCCACCTGAGTGTTTTCTCTGTTTTTACAATAGTAATGTTAAGACATTGGACATATAGTTTCTGCTATAGTGAAAATATAGAGAAACACTATTTTGTTTCTTAATTGGAAACAAAATAGTTAATTCAAATAACTTTTGAGGGCATGAAGGTATAAATAATGACTTAAATGTAAGCAAAGGAAACATGGTGCACCGTTTTGGTTAATCTGTGATTGCATCTTGATGAACAGCTCAGTAAGTAACTATCCTTCCGATAGCCATCTTCAATAAGGTAATAAGGTTCATCCCAGAGAAGCTGCAAAACTACTGTACAAAACACATTGTTTCAGGAAGAAAACTACTGACTCCTTGTAAAAGTAACAATCGCACAAAATAAGTCAAATATGTTTTTCTTAAAGCAGGACTGCAGATTCCAGGGTTCTCAGTACACAAGTACTTGATCAAAGTACAACATAAAATGCTTTTATTTTGTCATTTGACTACACCTGGCAGTGTAGATTTGGATGTCTACATCTGCAGGCAAGCTTAAAGAAAGCAGATCGACAGAAAACCAACACAAGCTGAACTTTGCAAATCAGGTGTCAAACTCGAGACCCACTGGCCACAAGAATTTCTATAGCCTCCTAGACCTCAGAGGGCCACAGACATAAAATTTCAAGATAACAATTGTGTGCTTAAATATTGTTGTATACATCAAATTAAATATATATTTTTAAATTATTATAGGGTTCAAATGATCTCACTATGAAAAAAGTAAAATATTATGCATCTTAAAAAGTACAAGTCAGAGAATGCAGAGAAAGTTGTAATTTTTTAACAGTTTGATAGTTTTAGTTATACATCCTCCCACAACTGGACCTTTGAGGACATTCATGAACTTAATATGGCCCGAAATAAAAACATGTCTGCTGTAAATAGTAAATGACAAGCATATATATGCCATTTATCAACTCAGAGGACTCCAAAGTGCTTCACATTGCAATTAATAATTCACAACCACACACTCACACACTGTTGTGACAATTGGCACTACCAGGCTCTCTGATCACCATAAGCAGGCAAGGGAGGATGTCTAGTCCAAGGCCAAGGACATGATGACCGACAGTGTGGGGATTCGGACTGGCAACCCACCAATTACGGGACAAACACCTACACACTGAGTTGCCTTTATGCCTGTACAGTTAAATTTCACAAAGTCACAAAAATCGGCCTCCTTTATTAATATGTGGGAATTATGAGCCTCTCTGCTTAGCTTGCCGTCTCTGTGACCCAACCCTGGATAAGTAGAAGATAATGGATGGCTGGATTATCAATATTATCCATCCATCCATCACCTTGGATGGATGGAAATGGGCATAGACATGACTGTAACTTGATTTTGAGGGTTATTTCTCTGACATATATTCTTTTCCACCAAGAACAAACCATTTGACTGTTGGGCATTACTTCTCCTTCTGACATACACTTGGTCCAAAAAAACACCCCTTTTTTGGAACTGAATACTGTGAGGTAGGAAGCGCTCAAATAATACCAATTCAAAGATGACTGGAAAATAAGTTACTGTGAATACAGAGTAGGGCCAGAGACAAAGGAGGAAGAAGTTCAAACCATTTTTTTCATCAGTCATAATGGGCAATGCGAGATTGTTGGCATGCAAGATTTCATCAATATTATCTACCAAGAAAGTACACTCCACCAACAACTTTTGCTGACATTGCATTTGATGTCATTAGCTCAGCAATTGCTAAGGTATAGAAGAAGAATGAGATTCAAACATATTCAAAGCAAGACCTGCTCTTGGCTAATCAGATCATATATTGTTTTCTTTCCAAGAATATAAATTCATTGCTAAGAAGCAACCTGTAATAAGGAAAACTTTGAAAATGTTGTCACATGTAGGTAGAGAAGCCCTAGGGAAGTTTTGAGACTAGATGCATCACAGGCCCGTAATCTCACCATTTGTTTTCACTCTGTCAAGACTTTCAGTCCATGATACAGTCCCATCATCTGCAAAAAATAAAAAATAATAATAAAACAACTCGGCAGTCTTGTTTCAGAGATGGACAAGAAGCAGAATACAGAGAACCTGTGGACCCCCCAGAGGCACGCTGCAGAAACAATTATCTCTTCTCTAATATAATTAAAACAAATATTGTAAATTTCAGGAGAAACAGCATTATGTCAAGTAATATCTTAATAATGGGAGAAGCAGAGGTGTAGAAGTAGCATAAATATCTCACTGTTCACATGGACAAGAGATTGGACGAAAGACACAACTGTAGAAGAAGGGACAGAACAGACTGTACTGCTTGAAGAATATTGGGTCCTTCACTGTTGTAGCTAAGTCCGGCACATATTGCACAAGTTTTTGTGGAAAGTACAATCTCTTCTGCCATCATCTGTTGGGGTCACAGCGTCAGAGCCAATGACCTAAAAAAAAAAAAAAAGCTCAACAAGCTGATAAAGACAACCGACGGCTCTGGAATCTCTGGAGAGATGACTGCACAAAGGAGCCTTCATAAAATGAAGAACATTATGGACAACTCCTAGCATCCTCTTTATGAGACGGTCACAAAACCACAGTGTCTATTGGCAGAAGTTTCTTCAGACTTGCTGTAATACAGACTAATTGGTCCAACCCAGAATCATCAGCTTTTACAGCAGCTCTTTGAAGAAACCTGTTTCATGTGACTTACAACAGCATTAAGTTCCTCTTTGAGATTAACAAAGTATTCTCAATCACAGCTATCAATTTTCTGATTGGACTGAATTGAGTGGAAACAACCATCTGCCTCTCAGATCAAAATCTAAATAAATAAAAAAAGAAAGTGAGAGAGTGGAGTCATGACAAGATAAACTTAAAATACTCTGCTGCGAATTAGACATGCTACGATTTTTTTGTTAAACATTTAGGACTTACAAAATACATATTTTTGATATTGTACAACTTTTTACAAGACGCATGTGTGTTTCAGAACTGTAAAAATCAGCACTAAGCTTTTCATCAAGTACCAAACTGGTAAGCTTTGACAGATTTTCTGCTCTGCAGAATTAAGTACAGCTAATACAGGGTCCTGCTGTGGGCAATCCTCTCTGGGTACATGCCCTTCTAATCAAGAATAGCTCCTACAGTCGCAACAATTAAAAAAAACACACATTCACAAAGTTCAGCAACCAGCACAGACTCGAGATCCTCTTTCTCTCTCTGCAGTTGTCAAGGTACAACTTGACAACTGCAGCCATCGATTCAGCTGCCTGCAGGCTTTTTATAGAAACCAGCACTATCATTATGACCTGCAGCCTGGCCGAGCCTGCCTCTTTGCCTGCCTCGATATATCAAGGCCAAGACATTTGGTGGAAAACGGAGAAACTTAGGGTGCAGTTGAAGCAGGGCAGCAGAAGATAATGATAGCTATTGTAAAGTTGGGTAAATGAGGGGTAATTGGGAGAAAGACAGATGGGTTTTTTTTGGAAAGAGAAGAAGTGGTGGAGGCCAAGGCAAGTTTTTGTGCAAGCTCCTGTTTTATTTCAAAGTCGTTATGTAAAAATATTTAATATTTTGGTCACTAAACGTAGATTTTGTTAATCATGATTGATTTGTAGAAGCACTAAAAAGGATAAAAGAAGGCGGTGAATACTTTTAATAGGTATGTACACACATATATCACATTATCTGTATGTGTCCAAATAGCTAATGTACCAACCTACATTAACTGGAGAATTTGTCAGAGAAATTGAAAATTGGGGTTTATATACATTTTTCATCTAATCTCACTAGCTAGCTATTATGTAACATTTTGAGTCGTAGTTAATTTGATCTGAAAAAGTGGAAAAAGGAAAACGGAACAAAAATCTGTCGTGCGATATGTGATCTTTCAGATATTTTTGCTCACATTGGCAAGATTGGTTATTGTAAATGTCCATTTTTACTTTACCTCGTAAAAAAAAAACAGAAGAGGAAAAAACAGGTTCCATTGAAATTCAGCTTCCCGTATTTTGTGGTATCGCCTCTTTGACTAACAAGCTGTCTGGGAATAAACACCGAAGATGGTGTGCATACACTTGCTAACAGTAACACTTTCTCTGTGTTGACAGAGAATAGCATGCATTAATGAGCGGCTGACTCCAAACAGTGTCCTCTCCTATCCGAATGACAAGAAGGTGAATTCTGACTAAAAAGAATGCTTCTCGAAATGCATCTGCTTGAGGCAAAGGCTTAATCTTTAAAGGGTTTGTGTTTTTCCTCTGCAGTTTTCATCATATTTTCTCTAGATTTTATCACTCAATAGGCGCTCCACCAGGTGTTCAGAAACATCTCTCAGCTAAGCAATAAACAACTTGCACTCATAAATCTTGCATAATGAAAGTTCAGGACAAGTACTAGTAAAAGGTACTTTCATATTTAATAATCATGCATTAAGCTATGAATACTTTTTTACTGAACAACAAATAATTATTCATTCAATATTTATTTTTCTGGCTTACATCTTTGTAACAACTCTGACCAAAAGGACCCAGTTTAACAGCATTATCTTGAGATATCTCAAACAGAGCATGAAAAGGTAACATATGTATTTCAAAGCATGTTGGTAAAACTAATAAAATAAGAGCATCCATGTGAGTAGCGTAGCTCTGTGATGTAGCAGTGGGTGCAGCAGAATTTAAGCCTTTTGGTGGACACTTCTTTCTGACAACATTTTAACACCTGTTATTTCCAATGATTACAAGATTTTTTGTAATCATTGGATTTCATCCAAACGGCCTATAACTTCAGATATCCAATTTTCCCATGGCTAAGTGAGGAAAAAAGTATATATCAGGGCCTATTAAGAATCACTTTAGGTGTCTGAGGTTATTTTTTCCTCCAATGCTGAGAATTGGGCAGAATCTACAAATTCTTTGCACTTGTCAGAGTTGCTAACTGTTCAGTTGATCTCAGCGCAAACAGCATTTTGCTCAGTGCAGCTTTTGGCTTTGATAATGCGTGTCAGTTGATTTAAAAGAAAATCATTCACTAATCATGTTTGTCCAGTTCTTTTTTTTTTTTTTTTTTTTCTTTTTTGGCATAATTACTGTATGCACAACTGACAAGTTGTGCATAATTTGTACTTTAAAGTACTGACATTTTTAAAGTCAGTACTTTAAAAATGTTTGAGGAGATTAAACTATGTGAGCACTTATGTGTTTATTATGCAGACTGTCACTTCACTGTAAGCAATGTGGTGACGGTATAACATTTGAATTTGGCAATCAATCTTGCCAAATTCAGACTAACTTAAATTGCATTTAACCCATTTTATCATGGTCGTTTTGAACTTCAGCAAATCATCTTCTCCACAAGTAGATGCATAAGTGCCTTGAAGTACTGCACAGAAAAAGCCAACCTTCTTCCACATGTTTTCAGTGGCCCCTACAAGACCAGAGGCAAAACACCACACAGAACCACATTGTTGAACTTCTTTCAACAATGTCGTCTTGCAGCTCCGACAAATGCATAGGAGCTTTAAATCAACTTGTGTAGATGACTAATGGTACAACCACTGACTACAAGTCAATGACTGGCTATCAGTTTTACACATGTACCATTCCTAAAAAATGAGTATTGTGTGTTATTTTGTGGGTAAAAACCTTGTGGTGGAAAACCACAATCTGTCATCACCACTAAATAGAAGACTGTGGTTTCATTCTTTCATTTCACGCATTCATGCTATGAAATTCATGATGTTGTATACACACCAAACCAAGTGATTAACTTTAGGGATGGCCCACTAATAATGTTATACTTATATTAATTCATTTTTTTCATTTGGTATTTAGTATAAACAACATATTCATACTTCAGAAATATGGCCAAAATACAGCATGCCTTTTTTTAAAATTTAAGATTAATTAAATAAACCTATGAGTATTTGGAAAGTCTTTCAGAAAAATTATGAGAACATAAATCATACAGTGGATAAGACTGATCCACAATTACAGTCTTATCATACAGTGAGATGAGATTTAAATGGAACAGCGTGTCAAATTGGCTTGTCAAATTTAAAAACAAAGACAAAGGTAATGATAAACAGTATATTTTTCCGTATTGCTCTTGCATGCTAGACCCTTGCCAGGTGTTAACCATGCACATGCTCAGGAGCGACACAGTTTCACTTGGCTCACATGGCGGTGATTGCTTAAGGCGGTCACCCAAACACTGAAGTCCTCCCACTCGCACATGTTTTAAAACAACCGTGTGTAAGCAGGGTGCACAATGCTGTGTGAGCAGTCAGCACACTCAGCCTCGGATATCTAAAACTCTTCTGTTTGGAGGTTGTGTAAACCTTCTACCTACTTATAGTGAAACCACAGCATACATACAACAAACTTAAAGCTATATAACATATTTTATTGAATATCCTTTGCTGTTTGGAAATTGGGTTGCAGACAAAACAGGTCCAGGAGGAAAACCCAGCCGTTCTTTTCTTAGTTGCATTTTTCAGCTCTTCCTGGGTTCCACCGTTGTTTTTCAAGGCTACATTGGGAAATATAATTTTCTCCAGTAAGATTTGTATGTGCCTAGAGCTTTCCTGCTTGTAGAATGTTCCCAGGAGATGCCAAGACGATATTCCAATCATATTGCATGCTCTTCCTCAGCTTATTCCTTTTCTTGCAGGAGCAAACGGTCAACGCCAAACCACCCTAAAGTATTATGGAGCATTTCTGCCTGTAACGATAGTGGACCCTGGACAATGTAGGAAGTTATTTTCAGCTACTGTTATCTGAAATCAAATGTTTAGAAGATCCATATTTCATGGACATGGGTAAGGGTTAATGGCAACCCAAGGATCTGGTGGTGGATGTCAGCAACAATAGAAGCCATTAAGCTGAAACAGAAGCTTTTGGAATTTGAGTGATGCTAAAGACTCCCGAGACAGTAAACAGTTATTGAGTGGTCAAAAAGATTGCATTTTCTGTAGCTACAGAGGGAAAACCTAGGTTGTGAAAGGCTATGAAGGTTTTCAGCTGACTTTAAATAAATCTTAAATCTTGGAAAAGGAAGCCAAGCCCCTCTTTTATGTTAATAGCTAAATATATGGCAAAAGTTGTACTTGGAAAATAATCTCAGCCTAATCATCATGAATGCTGTTTAGAAGGCAGAGTTTAAAGAAAGATGGGTCCATTACATGGGAAAAAATGCCTCACATAATGCAATCGCATACCTGCCGCAGGATTTAAAGGCTCCCTTGGTTGAATGGCAATCCAACATCACTATCCTATGTCTCTGAAACTGGAGCATGCAGAATTTGGTAAGCATATTATTCAAATATTGGAGAAAAAGTTTAGTTCTGGAAATTCTCTCATCCTGTACTGTGTAAATCCTTTGTCTTCACTGAGTAAATTAGTCGTGAGGCTCACCTATAGATGTTGAAAGCTTGGAATGTTGTTCAGCTGACTTGATTGGCTAATTGAGGGTCCATTTTATGTCCAAAAAAGGTAAAGCTCTCTCTTTACGGGTCTTTGCATAGCATACGTTTAAATTATCTGTGTGATCTAAAATGTGTGCAAAAGAAACATTCAAATAGGATACGCATCAAAATGTGAATTTCTCTTAGCAATTTCAATTTACTCTAAATTTTAGCACAATTAGTTATAACTGAAAGGTAAAACTGTTACACAAATTCTCAAATTTCAGGTGTATGCTTTTTCTTCTGTTCAGTTTTACCTTTTTACATCTTTTCTATTCTTCTACCAAATTCTCTACTGCTTTCCATCTTCTTTTTAGTAATGGCTCTAGGATCTAAACTGTGTGGTTTGCTAATGGTGAGTCACAATGTGGGAAGATAAATCAGCCCGACTCTCCAATGTTGCCAACTACCTATCTGTCTTTGCAACCTTTTTCTCTCCTCCTCTACAACATGCAGGCGTTTTTGCGTTCACCCTTGTGTTCACACATCTCCACCTACACCAATCGCCTGCTTACAATCGAAGGCAAGCATCCTTTTATTAAAAGCCCACAATCTCTCCTTTGCTTTGTTCCCTCTCTCACTTGCAGACACATGAGTCAAGGAATGCATCCTGAGAATGCGTGCAGAGTTACACATAAACACGCAGATTCAACACTGAGCTTGTAACAGTGTTTGCATGTTACAGTCTCAGTAAAGCTGCAGGCGGTATTACAGGAGGGATTAGAGTGCTGTTTTACTGAGGCATGACTCATTCACCCCAAAAACTACAAATGTTTTGAACAACTAGAAACAGTGATTCCTCGTAAAATGGAGGAAGCAGCGTAAAGTAAGAAACGCAAAGATTAATAACCAAGACAGAAAAAATATTACGCATCATGTTGGTGATGACAACATCTTCGATGGTAGTGATGATGGATGCCTCCTTAGACAGCTATGACAGTGAGCATAGCAGCTCTCAAAGTTTGTAATAAATATGGTCTTCCAGATATATCATAGTAATATTTATAACTGTTTGACTTTTTTGTTTTTACCCTTTGAGTATTGTGGTGTACAATGCTTCTTTATAGTCAGAAAAAGTCTAAAATTTGTCTCACTTGCTTAAAAAAAAAATGCATAAATAAATACAGGGAAACATTGGAGGATAGACTCGTCTGCAAAAGTCTTTCAGTTTAACCTCAAAAAACTGTGGAAACCTGGATCTTTGAGCTGATGGTAGACATCCGTGTTCATAATTCAAAGGATGGTCAAGGCAAGAAAAGATGTTGACTGAATAGCTAATCCCACCACATTATTAGCGTAGGAAGATCCATAAAGTTTTCTACTGGGTGGCCTATTATCATTTTTGATGTAGTTTTGAGTTTTCATGAGTTATTCTGGGTAGTGAAATAACTAAAATAACAAAACAACTCCTTTTGCTCTAAAGGACATCAAGTGTCAAGAAAATATTATTTGTTTTGTCATTTTGCAGAACATTCTGATGTGCTTTTTTCCAAAACAACCAATATTCAGGAAAGAGGCCCTAAGAATTAAGATGATACATGTTAGTTCTTAAGATTAAGATGAGAATGACTCTTCTCATCTAGATTTTAATTATAGATGTCAATGGAATCGCAAGTGGATGCCGATGGAATCAGTCATTAGGTAAGAATGAGCCAGTGGATGGTTGTGCATCTCTCCAAATTATATAAGTTTAGATGAAAGACTACAAAAGCTAATATTTAAAAAGCTTGAACTTTGTGTAAAAGTTGTCACCATCAAATCACAGATGCCCTGTATAGAATTCCATCGTACACATGCTAGCATCATTTAAGGTCAATTATTTGATAGTACAAAATCCCAGTACATACCCCTTTGAATCTAAAAATCTGTCATGCCAATTTACATTTTTTCTGCATGTCATCCTCAATTTGTTGCTCCATCTTTATGGAAACTACAACAAATATATCAATATATATTTCTGTTGGCGAAAACAGTCCGTTGGAATAAAATGGCATCACTGCATCCCTGCCTACAACGGTCTCCAAGTGATCTTATTTACATTTTAAAAAGAGTTTGTAATGAATTATTCCGCTCTCCCACATCATTTACCTACTTATCTAGCTGCACAGGTGAGGACATGTGGGTAAAGACCAGTGATCTGGTACAAGTACGTTGTGGGTGGTATCTGTTCACATCTCATGTGGTTTTCCAGAGGCTCTGTGCTCGCAAATATATACCCACTTCAGGGATTTAATAACAGCTGCCTAATCCAATTCACACAGAAGTAGTCACATTATACTCACTGAAGAATGAGAAAATAACCACTCTTGGTTCACTGAAAATGAATGTCAAGAACATGCCTTTAAAACTGATTTCACAGCTGTAGCTCAAGTCTGAGTAGTTTCATAGCATGTTAAAAATACAGACCTTGAAGCACTTAAACAAAACTCAGCTTATCCAAAACACAGCAGAAAGAGTTCTGGTTAAAACAAAAGATAGATCACATTTTTTAGCTTTCCTTCATATGTTTACTACTGATTCCTAGAGTTTCTAAAAGTAGATATAGACTTGGATTTTATATGATTTGACTGAACGTCGATTCTCAACAGTTGTGATGAATTAAATAACATTTCAAATCCTAGTAGTCTGAATAGTCTGACATCTCACTTAAAGCTTTTTTTTTTTAAACGTTTTGGAAATAAATATCTGTCTCTGAGAGGCTTTATCCACATCTCAGATATACAAATTTCCATTTTCTCCTGAAACGTTTTCAGCTGTAGCCGTTTGCATTTATCTGCATCTTCCTTTATTTTTATTTCTGTATTTAAGAATCTGTGGCAAATCTTGAACATTTCTGTTCATAGATGCTCTTCACAAATTTGACAAAAGGTTTGCCAAGTAGATTTAATAAAATCTACTTGAAAGGGTAGTAATATTTTTGCAACATATTGCACTATGTCCTTGCCATTGTGATAGACTCCATCCACTTGTCACATGGGGGATGGAGCCTGTCAGATGTATCATTTTCTTGCATCAACCTTTTCAGCTGTAGCTCTTTAGCTTGATCTTCTGATCTGACCTATATATTTTGTTCTCATGAAAACCATTACTGCCAACCACAAAGCCACATAGGCGATTAAGAGAAAATGATCTCTCCTAAAACACCTGCAGTCAATGTGTTCAAATCCTCAACATGTTTGTGCTGGAGTAGGAAAGATGTACAAATGCCAAAAAAAAGTCCTTTTGTCTCCAAAAGCAGATGTCTAGACAAAACGGTTGGTCTGCTCAGGGGCTGACCGCTCCAGGCCCGGGCAATGAGGTGAGGAATCAAATTAACAAGGGAAGCAGCTGGCATTGGTAAAGCCCTTTGGCAAGGGTCTGTTGTTTTGCTGATAGACAGAATGAATTAATGGGATATAATGTGTGACACTGCGTTATTTCACCTCATGACACTAATGACAGTCTCCACAAGTCTTCTGTTTACTATGCATAGACTAAGACATGTCTCTTGTTTATTCGCTATTGTAGCACTGATAGGCAACAAAACTATGTTAGGAATAAATATAGTTGAACAAAAGAATTTTTTTTTTTTCTGTTTGCATCCAGCAATTGATTTTTTTTCCCCCACTTCTTCCTATACTAAGAACCAACAATGTTTTTAGTAATTATGATGCAACCTTTTGCATGGAGTTTGCATGTTCTCTCTGAGTATGAATGCATCCTTTTATGGCTGTTTTCTATGTGCTGTGTTGCTATGCACCATGATGAAGTTAACTCTATGGGCTTACAGTTTTGTGAAAAAGGGATGGAGAAACATTGGGTTCGTCCCAGATTTCCAATCATTTAGCTTTAATAACACTACAATAGCCAATGAACTCATTGCTCCCCTTTTCACTGATTAACTGGCTACTTTCAGCTGTGAAAATAGTCAAAACCACTTAATTCTTATAGCCACAGGTTATTATAACAAGGGATGTCTGATACACTGTTACCGATTCAAGGATAAAATTCTAAATTTGTTTCAGAACTCGTGTTTCTAAAGCACAAACTGTACCAAAGGGGGCACAGATAGTGAGCAGAAGTCATTTTAATTTTTATTCAAATGTAAATATGCCAGAATAGTACACAATAAGGTTAGAAAATGTGTCTCAGATAAAGATTTGTTTGGCTGTCTTTTATTTGTTAATTTTCTGCATCCATAGAGACCCTCCTCTTTACAGTGTATAGATGATATGCAGGGGACCATTCAGTCACTTTTGAAAGATTTTGCTTCAGAAATGGAAGAACTATGAGATATTGTAAGGATGTGTGAGACATAGAAGACAGTGCAAGCAAATGTTAAAATTTCAAATATTCTAGTGTTTGGATGTAGCATTCACATGACGGTCTGACAAGAGCTCTGTTTTAATTTGTGGGGTTATTACTTAGACGTCTGTCTGAGACCGACCCAATTAATACCTCCTGCAAGTGAGGCAGGGGAAAGCAGATTTTACAGACAGCATTCTTGTATGGTGGAGCAATTTATAAAAATGAAATCCAGCAATGTGTTTCCAACACCGACTGTAAAATGTGTGTCAATTTGACAAACAAATTAAATCAATACTGTGACTTTTGTCACTCGCACACCATTAAGAGTCAAAAGTATGTTCAGTAATTTTTAATCACAATTATTATTTCTCTATTTTAATAGGATACTGACAACTTTGCAGAACTGGACATGATTGTTTATTTGGATTAAAAGGAGTCTGGCACAATGATGCAGTTTATTTGCCTTGTGAATCTACGTTGCCACTGGTTACAACTACAAACAGAACCTACACAAGCCTGTTCATGTAAAGTCAGACAGCTAAGTGAAATTTTGACAAGACAAAAATGTTACCCTGTCATTGATTCAATGGCATCTTCATGATCTTAGCATTCGCCCATTCAGTTGTGTGATTTTTGGAATTGCTAAAAACAATGAGGTTCTGTTAAGTTTTCAGTGACCTTTCTACCATGAAGTTACAAAATAAAGCTTTAAATATCACAGAAAAAAAGCAAAGGTCAACAACAAACCTGAACCTTTCTTCATATAGATTTAACAATTTCAAGATTAATTATCCTGGTGTCTGTAATTTTAGTGCTTGTGAATGTCCAACAGTTGATCTAAAATTTACATTTTTTAAATGTTTCAATGACTGATTGTAGTACAATCACTATGTATATATATGAGTCTAGAATAACAATAAAAAGAGACAGGCCCACACAAAGGGCAAACTCTTCAAACTGCTGTAATCAATGTAGCAGCAAGTACCTTGACAAGATTTGAACAAAGACTAATAATCACACCTTTATGTGAAACTTAGATTTTTTTATATATATGATTGCAAAATTACAACCCGTTTAAAAAGACTCCACTTCTACATTTTTAAAAGGGACAAAATTCAGCAAATTGGCTCCATGGCTAATTAACCTTTAGGTTAGTAATCAGAACCATTGGTGATTTTCAGAAGTTCCCTAAGCGGTGGTAATATTTGACATCTGACCTTTTATCCCCTGACTTATCATCCTGTCAGGTGCGAGAGGAAAGTGAAAAAATGGCACAGAGAAAAGATTTTTTTTAAAAGTCCAAAGGAACATAATGGAAAGAAGTTTATATTAAGAACACCTTGATTGCAATCAGACAAAGAAAAAAGGTCTAGTGTCCCCCCCTTGCACAGATTGAAAATTATTTTATTTTTTATTTAATCAGTGCATACCTAACAATAATAACATTTCAATAAACTGAAAGCAACAGCCAGTTCTGTCTTGCATCCTATTTCTGACTATTTGGATGGATCTTCTGGAAATTCTGACACTAATGTCACTAATGTAAAAATAGTGAATAAATTTCAGTCAAAAGCTTCTAGATCTACTACAATATATTTTTTGTAAAACAATTCACACCACACAAGCGAGGTCAATTGAAAAAAAAAAAAGTGCATTTTTGTTTTGGCACACTTTAGCACAGAACGAATAAATTTTCTTGCATGCCGTTAAACTCGACCAACATATAACGTCATCTTGCTGCAGTAAGGAACTTATGTTGTTTTTAACAGTTGCCATCTAATTTGATTCTTGTTGGGCATCATAGTCTCTCTTCGTGCACTGAGCAATGGAACCTCTATGAATTTTTAAACGTTCTTGTCAGTTACAGCCCAAATCACTATTGATTCTGCATGATATATTCACTATGTTTCCATATTCTCAGCCACTCTGCTTGGTTAACCGCATACTTTTTTGTCTCTATGTTGACTAATTTAACATGGGAAAATGTAAAACAGCATATGAAAATATAGATTTATTTTGGTTCCGGATGATTTTTAAGACACATAGCACTAAATGTGTCAAATTAGACTTAATTATTTACAACATGTATTTGCAAAAGTGAATTCATTTTACTTTCAATTGCTTGACTTGGACCAATCAAAAACACTATAATCTTTCTTCAGTTCAGTACAAAGACAATTTCCAATTCTGTCAATGGTTGTGCATTATAATAGCATGTCTTTATTAACTTTCTAATTGTGAGAAAACTGCCATGAGAAAGTCTACATTGAGAGTTGTTCTGCGAGTTTTTAACAAATAGGTCTTTATGAATCAATTTTAGTGCATTAACGCACTTTTCTAAGTGTTATTTTTATTTATTTATTTTATTTCTATAACGTTAACCAAAGATTATATAAGCAACATGAGTTAGTAAATAAGGACCTAAAGAGTTAATCTAAATTATCTTAACTACAGAATACAAATATTACATAACGGTTAGGTTGGAAAAAAATCCATTGTGGATTGATGTCCTGGAAATAACGTTTTCATTTTTTTAAGCTGCTAAAATGTGATGATCTCTGTGACTATCTCTTAAGCTTCCTTTCCTTTGAAGGTTTACTTACAATTGTTGAAAATAACAGTGATACAACATATTTTTACCAGAGGTAATGGAACTATAAGCATCAAGAAGTCAAAGCGAGGCCTGGGATCTTGTTCAAATTGCTCCATTGCCTGATTGTACCCAGCCATTACCATTTCATCCCAACCCACTTTCATTTTGTACCAGTAAATGAACCATTTCAAACTGACGCTGTATGATATTAGGAAAACATGATGCTACTTTTTTCAACCATGTCTTGTCCACCTGTAGAGCAATCAGAGTGGTTGCCCGATTGCCAAAAAGAAGCCTAATAGTTTTACTTTCACAAAGCATTACTGCTTTCGCGACGTCACGTCACTTCACTTATATTTTTGAAAATAAAAAACTGTTATAATTTGCTTTGGGCTCATTTCTATCGCAGGTTACAAAAAGATAGAAAAGAAAGGAAAAAGAGAAAAATGGAAGCGATGTCAGGAAAAGAAACAGGAAATAGGGAAGTGAAAATAAAAGAACCAGAGAGAACACAAATACAACGCTAGGAATCTGCTTCTGTACTTGCAGGAATACAGAAAGAGAACACAGAATTTTGATATCCATCCATCCATCCATTTTCTTTCACCCTTGTCCCTAATGGGGTCGGGAGTTGCTGGTGCCAATCTCCAGCTGCGTTCCGGGCGAGAGGCGGGGTTCACCCTGGACAGTTCGCCAGTCTGTCGCAGGGCAACACAGAAACAAACAGGACAAACAACCATGCACACACACACTCACACCTAGGGAGAATTTGGAAAGACCAA
>CAEGAD010099415.1:0-48786 GCA_903067055.1 Poeciliopsis paucimaculata | reverse complement strand
ATAGTTTTCTGTTTGTAAACATGATGGTAGCAGGTTTGGACATGTAGCACTTTCAGATAGACTTAGCTATCTATCCGCGCTACGGTAGCAAAATCTGACGAGGTAGCGCTGATAGTCAGAACACCGGCAGTCAAATCGAAGGGTAAAAAGGATTTTAAAAAAAGTCCAATTCTATATGTTTCCTTGCAGCTATGAACCACATTTCACCACACACACACCCCACCACACAAGCCCACTTTCTCACTTTTCTCTTTACTTCATTAAGAAACTGTGAGAAAGCAGGTGTTCATCCAACTTTTGACAGGAATCTTTTCTGTTCCCGTGGGCAAACTCCACCCACTCTGAGTGACACTCAGCAGAAGTGAAGGAAAACATAAATACTCTCTGCAAGGGAGTCCTGAACACATTACACACTTGAGGTACATGTGAACAGAATACATGTCTCAAGTTCAATTATAAAGATCACCCATTGAAAAAAAAAAAATCGAAATGTAATAAAAATATTACAAAAGATCAATTTCAAGGAAATTGTTTTTTATGTCTAGGTTTCTTTCAGTGAACATAAAAATGTAAATTCCATTTTTTATGAGTAAATTGTCATCATTGATCCTTTATTTGTGAGCAATAGGGAAACATCATTGCACAAATATTGATTGAAATTGTTAGTATTGGTGTTAATAATCAGATACAAGAATGTTTTAGAGGAATTTCTTGGTTTCTGACAGTATTAAACACTCCACAGATCAAATTGACCCGCGAACATTTTTGCTGTGCCTCAGAAATGAACATAACAGGAGAGTTAACCTGATCTTAACAAAAGCTTAATTTTCCATGCATCAGACCTTTGATCTTCATAAGGCTCATTAAGATTCAAAATGTTAGTGAAAATGCAGGAAAAGGTCCTAAATAGGACAGGTAAACAAGTATAAACACGCTCCCGCACATGCAGCCAACTGTCCTCATCTCTGAGGCAGGAAGCAGTGAAGGGAAGAGGGAAAAGTGTCTAAAAGCATCCATCATAAAAAAACTACTCACTGGGCTCTGCAGAAAATGGGTCGCCTTTACATGACATGCCAAGCCTGAGGCGACAGTTTTCCTACTTAAGTTGGAGTTGAAACTCAGACCACAAATACATGAAGCCACACGAAGTTCCATCGGACAGTAGTTAATAAAAACATAAATATGCAGACATCAATTGAATTCTTCTACAATATTATCTAATATATTAGATAATATTTTGGAAAAGTGGGATGTCCTGGTGGTGCAGCTGTAAATCATAGAACACATTCACCGTCCCTGTCAAGTGTCCTGTTTTGGCAGAGAAACTACCACATTTTACCCCTCTTTTCTGCTGCACTCCCATATTAGTGTTTCTCCATAGATGTCTCAAATTATAACAATAACTACCCGTACCCTTGAGGCAGTAGTCTTCCACACACTCCCATTTTCCCACCCATCGGACATCTACAAATAAATTTCACTTACTTTTAAATACAAAACTTGAGAGGTATGAGTTACAGAGGCCTTAGTCCTCCATGCAGCTTTTATGGGGAGTCCTGGCCCGATGACCTTTGCCGCATGTCTTCCCCCTCTCTCATAACCCACTCCCCTTCCTGGATACTGTGAAATATAGGTGACTAGAGCTGGGAAATAACTTAAAAACATTTAATTAAAATTGGAGAAAAACTGACATCAATTCTAAGCTCAGTTTCAAAGATAAATAATACTTCATTTATAACAGTAATGCACAGCTGTTCAATTCAATTTAATTCAAAAATAATCCTGATGCAAAATTAAATGTAACTAATATCAATTCAGATTCTTCTAAGATGTTATGCTTGATGTTATTAGACTAGTTGGTTTAGGCTATAGTAGTGATGATATGTGTGTGTGATTAATTCAGATTTTCCTCCATAACATCTCTTTCTATGATCATGATGTAATTATCATCGTCATCAACTATCAGGTGTGGATAGTGGTAGTCCATCCGATATATTATTGGCAGTTTCAGTATAGTGTTGGAAATGTTATAGCTTGCCAAATGTTGCAATCAAACAGTCTTTTATAATTTCAATAGTCCACTCATTGATATTGTAATGATAATTGCCATTGGTATAACTGTGTCTAAACTCAGCAATAAGACATGGACATAGACAGACTTTATTGTCAATATGTACATTTACAATGTACATATTGAACAAAATTTTAATTTCATTCAAATTTAGAAGCATTGTCAATGTTACATTTCTATATCTGGGGTCTGTGTTAAAACGTTAGCATTTATGGGGCCCCTGAAGGCCTGAAGGGCCTGAAGGAGCTGCTGACTTAATTTGAACTTAACAGAAGTACAAATAACTGATTTGCTATTTTTGAGGGTGCATTCAGACCAGCCCCATTTCATTTGTCTAGAACAGTGTTTCTCAACCTTTTTTGGGCTAGCACCCCCTATCCATTACCCAGGTCCCTTACCGTCCTGGAAATTGTAGGTTACTTTGCACTGAATATTATTTTATTGTTAATATTACTATCACTATTGTTGATGTTTTGATTTTTATGCTTGTTTTTGTATTTATCAAAAGTAATTTTCCAGGGAACAAAAATGCAACGTGAATATAAATTATTTTTTACAGGCATCTATGAAAAATGCAATGGACATTCAACTTAAAATGGGTAGGCCTAACAGCAGCCAATCAGAGTGGAAAAAAACCCTTCCTGTTCTGTGGCATTTTCTGATGTTAGTTAGACAAAACGTAGATTACAGCCATGAATTATGAGGGACCATTTAGGACAAAAACTAACAATCAGACCACGTTGAATTTGTGGCTGCAGTAAGTGTGTTTTTGTGGTCTTCAAAACAAAAAGGGCATGTTCCTGTGATAAGCGGCACACTTTTCATCATCTCCCAATAGATGGAAAAACAAAAAAGGTTTGGCTGAAAAAAATCTAAACTTGAACACAAAATGCTTTGTGTGTGCTTGTTTCATTTTATGGATAAAAAGCTAACAGATGAAAACCTGCATTGGCATCCGAAGCAATCGCGTCAATGAAGTAGCTAAATATGCAAGTGATTTATGGCCACTTCTTCAAGTCATCCTCTTACCCCTCAACAGCTGCAAGTAGAGGTAAAACAATATTGCCACATTTAAGCTGTGACAGCTAGTGTTCCCACATAGTTTATAGCCTAAAACCTCCGACAAAAGCTGGTTAGTGCATTGCTAGCATGTAAACAATTGGCGTTCCGGTTTGCTGCAAGGGGGTTAGTTTGTGAGGAAATCTTTTACCCAAGTTACACCCATAATTCATGCAAAGCCTCATTGGGGATAGGAATAAAGTGGGCGGGAACTCTGCTCCCTACATCTAAAATAACGACCACTGGGTGGCAGCATCAAGTAGACCACCCTCTGAAGTGACAGAGTTTAACTTCTGGTTAAACAGCCAGTGAAGCTTACACCATAACCTTACTATTACAGAGTAAGGAATATTGCTCTGTGCAAAGTGCACAGAGCAATATTCACAGAGAAATTGATGTTTGTCCCGATGATCCCATGAATTTTTATTTGTGTGATCTGGGACTTGTCTGTTTTGCCTCACCTAAGAACCTCTATATGACTGAGATGTAAAAAAAAAAATAATCTCAGTAGTTTTACAGAATTTGTGTCCTGGTTAAATATATTTTATATTTATGTACATGAAAAATACTCCTTCTTTTTGTATCAGCATTTCATGTGTATCTCTTTCACCCCAATATATAAAAAATCCAAATGTGTGTATTTTATTATATGATTGTTGTAAATAAACTTGAAGAGGGTTCCATTTTCCTTAAGTCTGGGTTGCCATGTCTTGAGCAGGAGACAATGAGGGAAGATCATGGGTTGCACACAGATGACTAAAAGTGACAACAAGAATTCCAGGGATGGATTTTACCTTTTACTTTCATTTCATTAGTTCATTAGTGCACTGTAGAATCACTGTGGAACATAATGCATTTGTCACTCTGAGGTGCAAAGGATGTTTATAAGTGTATCTTAGATCCTCTTGATATTAGAGTATTGCTGTGTGGGCGAGAACAAGGTGTTGAAATGTCAGTCGGTTTCAGGTTTTGCACATTAAAGCATACCTTTGTCTGTGTTAATGTGCAGACAATCCATATCAGTACCTTTATCTCTAAAGTTTGGCATCTTTCAGCTCTGAGGAACCTGCTGCATCTACTGTTGATTGGAAGATATGCAGGAAATCCTGATTTCAGTAGATTCCACTGGTTCATTTGTTTCCATAATTTTACTACAAGGTTTTGAAATTACACACCTACAAACAAGGCTTTTCCCTCATGCTGGTGAGGAGGCTGAGTGGTTCAGAGCACTTTCTCATTGCTTGCAGACATGTTACACTGTTGAAAATGCAACCATTACGCTTGAATTGGCCAGACACACACAAGTCCATATCGGTCATTGCGAAATGCTCTCTCTGATGGCATGTCTTTTTCACTTACTAGGTGATTCATGACTATAGTCCCAAATCATGTTCACAGTTGAGTCAGCTTCAGGAATTTTGTGGTCCACAAAGTCCTTTTAAGCAAATCTCCCCCTTCAGGGATCAATACAGTCATTTATTAACTTATTGTACTTTTATTTATTTATGTTTTCATGTATATGGATATATCGAATAAGAAATGTGAAAATAACACTCATGGTGTACATGGCCATTGAGGCTTATGAAGAAGCCAAAAGCGCATATAAAACCAGAAGACAGCCAATTTAAACTTTTATTGTCTTCTGTCGAGGAAAATAAAGAAAATAGGAATGTGCAAAATGGCATAAAATTCATATCACAATATATATTGTGATGGGTGGCAGTATCAATATGATTTGTGTAAAACTTACAATAAAAAATTAAAATCACTGAGTGGAATGTATATACTGTAACCCGCTGCTTTTTTCCCCACACTTTGAACACTGCAGCCTATGCTATGGCCTGGTGGCATGACCCCAAAAATATTAACAGGAGACTTATCAAGTTGATGAGTAGTTCACAGAGGTCCGATAAAACTATGCGACGAATCAAAAGCACTTTCACAATTCAATGACTGGTATTGTAAATCCGTCATTTGTATTCACACTCATGGAAAACACTCGAAAAGCATATGATGGAGCTATTAAGGTAAAGGTGATCAATCTAGTGGTTGAAGAAGAAAATCGAGCTACTGCACATAATCTTGACATAAATGAGTTGATGTTGAGATGGTGAAGATGCCAACGTGACGAACTGATGCAAAAAGACGTCAAAAGCTTTCAGAGGTAATCATATGAAGATGTCCTGAACTTGAAAACTTTCTTGAAGACTTGGTTGACCGCCTGCCGCTCGTTTCCCCGCCACCTTCTCAGAGCCTTTGCACCTCCTGAATCCTCTCCTCTCCCCCAGCGCCCCTCCATCAGAAAACCGTAAGCCATTCTCTCCCTCCACCCGGTCACCACTAACCTCTCCCCTCTCCAAGCAGAACCTGAGCCGGCCAGCTACTCCCAGAGGGCTATCTGGAAAAATCACATTCAATATCTACTGTTAATAAATTATAGAACCAAAGATCTTCCGGCCGTATGTTTGAACCTGCATGTGGGTGAAAAAACTCAAATCCAACATGACAACTGCAGTGCAAAGGCAATAGGCGACATATCAATTCAGCAAAACTGTATTTTGAGAAGGTTCATAAGAAAAATAATAAAAAAATAAATAAATAAAATTAACTCAGCTACACTCTTTAACACTAAAGGTTCTTGTTTTTTGGAAAAAGCTGTTAGGAAAAGCCAGTGACAGTGATGCCTCTGAAGTCTGGCAGCAGGAGTATTTTTAGCTCATCAGGCAGGTAGATGCAAACACATTAAAGGATTGTTCTGGGGTTGCAAGAAACCTAAAGCATGGGTTCTGTGGAAGCAGCCGGCAGTGTCAACGGGGTTTTTTTTTTTCGTAGTTTGAAAGAAAATGCCTCAAATCTCTGGAATAGATGGCCAAATTTCCAGAAATGCCATTGCAGCAATATATTTCAAATACTGTTATATTTGTCTACATGTGGAATGATGGTAATAGCAGCACAAGTGTGGTGTGTTCATATTTGAGTCAATGATAACATTCTTAGATCTTGCAAAATGTGTTCAACAATGGCCCTAAAATTGGACTCGACCAATTTTAGGGCGAGGAAGGTAATACCTCGCCCTAAGGAAGGTAACACCAGAGGAAGGTAATATCAGAGCTGAAGTTGGGGTCATGGTGACTGACTACAGAGTGGGATGTTACTCTGCTAATGAAGACCGAATATAAAAAAAGTGAAGCCCTCGCATAATTAATAAATCAAAGAGGCATTTGTTTTAATATCACTTGTCATTTAATTTAATGCATTTAATGTAGGGAGCTATTGTGGTTCTTTATTATCACCAAAAGTCCTGCCTGTAAGCTGTATTTCAATTCAGTTCAGTTTATTTATGTAGGGTTTAGTTCATTTTCCTCTTTAACAACTCAAACACACTGTTGTCAAAGGAGGTGGAGCACAGTAATTGGCTCCCAATATAGGTGTCGGCACAGACTGATTGAGGCCAAATAAAAGGAGCTGGGGTGGAAGGAGGAGGTGTACTGATTTGGTGGATCATTGAGATGGATGCGCTCCAGAGTGAGGAACAAACAGCTGCTGTAGAGTCCAGGAAGGTGGACCTAAGGCCCAGCACAGAAGATTAGCGCAGAGGTTCCCTTCTGCCTGCGCTTGTGAGTAGTGCTCTGTCTTTTCTAGCTGAATCGGGCTGAAAGGGGTATGGCATGCCAGAGGAGTGAAGCAGTGCGGGAGCTTTTATAGAATCAGCTGGCAAAGAGGAGTAACACTGCAGATCGTTCACCTCCACCAGACGCAGCACAGCAAGTGGACCCCAATCTGTTGCTCCTGTTAGTAAAAGTGGCCACTCAACCGAGGACTTTCAAGACAATTGTGAGATTTTGGGTTTTATCTGAAAAGGAAAAGCTGTTTTACTGAGTCCATCGCATTTGGTTAAACACCAAACTAAAAACAATTTTTAGCTTGGTGTTTCCTTGGGCATTTGAGTTATTTGCTCCCCCTTGTATCTAGAACTTGGGTTTGAGATCATCCTTGCCACAGTAGCACTGTTGCTTTCCAGCAAGAAGGTTTTGGGTTAAAAATCCTGTCCTTGGGTCTTTTTTGGAGTTTGAATGTTCTCTCTCTGTATGCAGGAATTCTCTGTGTTGGATTCTATTTTGGTTCAAGGACTATCCATACACTACTAAGTGCATCTTCAAGCATTCCTTGTACTGCTGTAGACATTACTGCCAAATTCCCACCTTGCATAGATTAGAACTGATCCCCACTACAAAAGCAAGACCTGAATCCCAAAGCCCTGTCTTGGGAGTAAGCCTCCAACAGAGACACAAAAACTCTAAACTTATTTCTTTTAACCTGCTGACCAGGAAGAGCATTTGTTTAAAAAGCTTTGAAGTCTTCACAGGAGGACTTCTTGAAAGTGGTCTGCTTTCCCCATGTTTCTGTATTCCCTTAGAGACACAAGAGGTCTTTCGACACTTCTGTCTACAGAGGCCTGCCGTGGCACGGTGCTGGTTTGTACGCATTTATATTTTACTTTCTGTATTCATTGCCATCAGACAACGAAGAGGAATGCAGGAGCCTGTTGAGGGAATTTGTTGTCTGGTGCCATAGAAACGGCCTACATCTAAACACTTCCAAGACCACAGAGCTGGTCATTGATTTGAGGGAGAGATGCAGTCCATGACCAGTTCTGATATGAGAGGAGGAGGTGGAGCTTGTGCAGACTTATAAATATCTTGGTCTGTGGCTGGACAACAAGGTGGACTGGACAAGCAACACCAAGCAGCCTTATAGACTGCTCAGATCAGGATGTATTACTTGAGGCTGAGATCCTTTAATATCTGTGGAAAGCTGCTGGGGTTGTTTTACCAGTCTGTTGCCGCTAGTGTCCTGTAATGTGCTGGCATGGAAGCATCTCTAAGGCAGACCTTTACAGGTTGGAGAAACAAGTCAGACCGACTGGCTCAGTGGTTGGCACAAGGCTGGACTCTCTGGCAGCAGTGGCAAAGAGGAGAACCCTACAGAAACTCAAGGCTATTGTAGACAACATCAGCCACCCTCTGCACACTGTCATCAGCAGCCAGGAAAGCAGACTCAGTGAGAACCTTGAATAGTATGGAATAATGTCAAGAAATGTGTGTGGACCCTGAAATAGAGATAATTATATTAATTTACACGAGAGAATAACTTGCATTGTAAAAAAAACTAGCTCAATACTTTCCATCCATTCATCATCTGTTCACCCTCGTCCCTAGTGGGGTCAGGAGGTGCTGGTGTCTATCTCCAGCTGCGTTCCGGGTGAGAGGCAGGGTCACCCTGGGCAGGTCGCCAGTCTGTTGCAAAGCTCAATAATTTTTACCTGTATAATTTTCACATTTATTTATAAATTCTCAAATTCCTTTGGATAATCTTAGTAGTAACTGGGATAATTTATTCAAATAAATTATCCAATGTTATTTGGATACTTTGATGTGTGAGGAAACAAAGGCTTGTGGGTGAACAATTCTACGTTAAAAAAACTGTTTTGCTTGTGACTGTAAGTTGATCTATGTTTTGGCTTGTTAAAATGATGAAACCACTACTTTTACTTTCCCTGTTTTATGTATTTTTTCCCACCTGTCACTCCTTTCCTTCCCTATATTAGCACTGGTTGTTCCTGATGGGCCATCTGAAAAGGTCGGGCATGGAGACGAATTTGGCAGTGAGGAGGATTTCTTGAAAGAAGAGTTTTGTTCTTCTGGACATCGATTTGGACAGCCAGGAGGAGGTGGAGGAGAGCAGCTGGCCATTAATGAGGTACTGATTTTGGAGATAACTTGTAAATTATGGGTTTTCATCAGTATCAGGATCAACCCTCTGCAATTCACAATAGCCATTAACATCTTATCTCCATTATAAAGAACAAGTTGCCAGGAAAATTCCTCCAATTTAAAAATGATAAGTTCCACAAGGGTCTGTATTTGGTCTTGGTCTGTTCTCAGGCGAAAATCTTGAGTAAAATACTGTACCGTTAAAATAAAATCAGCCAAATCCCAAAACGCATTCAAAACAAGTGTATAGTTCACCAAATGTTTTACTACAAAAATAATGATGTTGAAGGGGCTCCACAGGGTGTGGCCACACTGGTAAGTCAGGAATGGGGGATCCGCAGGGGCCGGGAATCCAGCCCCTGCTGGAGTGTTGGGTGAATGGACAATGGGAGGCCTTGGGGGCTCAGGGGACAAACAGACAACAGGGACAAAATCCACCAACCAGAGGCTGAGTCGTTGAAACGATCCAGGAGGGTTTCAGGCAATGAAAATCCAGAAATCAGAAGACTGGAGGCAGAGTCAGAGACAGGCAGGGTTTAGCAACAGGAGGTCAGAACTCTTCCTACGGTAGAAAGACCAGGCAAATTTATGTGGTCAAAAAACAGGCAGGATCAGTAAACCAGAAAAATCTTTAGAACATGAAACAAGGCTCAAAAGCTGTGACTGGGGTAAAAGACGATCTGGCACTGAGCTTATGATGAGCAGCTGTTTAAATAGGGAGCAGCACAGTGCAGGAGAGGGTAATGAGTAATCGGCACAGTCAAGGTGGATCTGAAGGACTGAAATCATGACAGTTATTGATTAACTATGTGCATATCCTGAGTTTTTGGTTTCAGGAAGTCAGATAGCTATTATGCTGAGTCAAGTCCCTTCTGCAAGTTATTCTGTGAAAAAACCCAGAGAAGTCACCTCTGAGAGATGCCCAATTTAGGATATGTGCATCTCCTTGTCATGCTTGGGTCTACTTTCTTTACCCACATGCCACAGGTGAACCAGTAATCAGTTAAAGATAGTTTATTGTAAAAGAAGAGTAAGACGGCAGGAAGGGATAGTCTCCCACGGAGAAGGGCTCTCGGAGTAGACAACGCACTATGAAGACAGCAGAGTAGTGGTGAGTTTCAGGGAGTCCGAAAAAGGAGATTTGAATTGAACTCAGAGCGATCTTACTTGTGGTAAATGATGAATACGGCCAGGGAGGGTTTGACTGCTGGGTCGGGTCTTGGTCTCTCCGAGGGTTTTTCTGTGGTCCAGGTTCCAGCAGTGGAGGCTCGGCAGAGCAGATCCAGATGGATGGATGGAGGACAGGTAAGTTCTGGCAGAGTGGAGACAGAGGAGTGGAGTGACTGCCAGTCAGCATCCACAGGAACTGCGTGATTCTACTGAACGAGCGGGGAAGGAACTCGGACAACCAGTGGGCAACTTCCACGGCGTCATGAGGGAGGAAGGTTTCAGGAAACCAGGGGAAATTCCTCTCACAGAGGAAACTCGGCATCTCAAGGACAGCACCTGAAGAAGGAGGACACGACAGGAATTATTCTGTGATTTTCTCAAGGAAACAACTAGAAGTTTACACTGGGTGCCTCTGACTACCATTGCTGGAAAACACTCAGGTGTTGAAGAACTGGCAGTCAACTCCTCTTGAGCTCCAGGCATGATGAGCAGATGCGGAAAAGGTGCACAGGCCACCAGCAGGCCCCCTCCAAGAAGACCTCATATATTAACATAACTTTCAAATAGGAACGTTTTATATGATACATCTTTTAGTCTTCAATATCCCCTATATGAGAAACTTTATACCTCCTTAATTTTATGTATTGTTCTGTTATGAAAAAAGACAGTCTAACTTTTGCATAATATTTTAATCAAACTTATTTTTAACAAAAACAAATGGTTAATTTATATGGCATGTTAATTCATATACTGCATCTGCAAGCAAATCCACCAAAGAAACTCATAATAATAATGCCTTATTATTATAATATCTTTAATCTTCACCCAGATGCTGCTTCTCTTTTACAGGTGTTAGTTTATATTTAAAAGTTTTGCACCACACTCTCCTCTTTACCATTGTTTACTGAGGAAATACACTCAACTTGTGTCTCCCTCCCTCTCTGTTTTCACATAATAGTACGATCTCATATCCTGCGAATTAAAACAAAGTTCCGCCATGAGTAGGGATAAGTCCATTCAGCTGAACCGCCAAAGGAGGGAATTAAGCCGAAAAAGAGGAAAAAAGTGTCTCTCTCTGTCTCTACCTCACATATGGTGTGGCTGTTGCACTTTTTTTTCCTTTGGAAATGTTTATTGATACTCAAACAGAAAATTACAGCACCAACTTTCAGAATAAAAGAATATTTTTCTGTTAAATTAGACTAAAAAAAGAAAGGTGGGACATTTGAAAACGTTTCTCTGTGTTTAAAAGTTGCGCAGGGCCAGGGTGACTCCCTATGCAGCTGGGAGCCGTCCCTCTCTTCCACACAGCGCTGGCGCTCAGAGGGGATCCCTGCCCTGATGCTCCTTCCCGCCTGTGTTAGTCCTTATAACAGATACAAGTGTAAGAGGAAAAAATGATCTCGAGATGAAATCACTGCTCTTTCACTTGCACTTGTATTGAGTTTGGAGAAGAGTGCACTAGTCCCCCTAGTGGACTCTTTTGGTTATGGCACTAACTCACCCCTCTTCCAGACAAAGGATTCAATTACATCTTTTGCACATTTTAAATCAAACTAATTAATGCAGATAATGAAAATAACTGATTCTAATATTAATAAGGTGAAACTAATCAGTATTATACCTACCAACACCTGCCTCACCCGGAGAGCCAGGCCGCCGCTGCTGGATCTTTGTCCTTCGTCCAAATGAGCACAGAGGTAATGCTTCTTTATGGCTGTCGTTGGTGCGCCACCTGCAGCTGATGTTATTGCTGCTGCCTTTCGGAAAGAAAAACTTGCCATAAGAAGGAAAGAAAGAAAAAATACATCCAAACTATTTCGATTTCTGAGTTATTTTCAAGGGGTAATACAGTTATTTGACAGTTTTGATTGTGTCTTTTTTATGTTTGGTAGTCTGAATGGTTAACATAGACCCATTTTCATGTGGAGGGCCATCTCTACCTTACACAAACAGACATAAACATGCAGTGAATTAAATGATTTTCACTATTTTTTTTTACACCAAGGAGATAAGAATATATAAACTTGTTTTCAATGTATGTGTTTTCTTTAAATGTGTATGTATTTGAAATTTTAAACTGACACTTGTGAGAAACATATCGTGATAGCCAGGAACAGTCTGGTTCAACAGCCAAACATTTATGCTAGCATCTTTGTATTTGTGTGAAACTGAATTTTAACTTTAAACAAGTTGATTCTTGTGGTTGATCTGAGATGGTAGTTGTTAAACAGACCTCAGGAGACAAGGTCACTGGTTATGAAGTTTGTTATAAAGTAAACACATTTGTTGGTATTTAAACAAACCCTAATTAAATCTGACTGTTTAACCTTCAAGCAGTTTGGCTGCAAACTGCTTTGGAGTTTGCAGTTTGCTCAGAGCTCAGAGGGGTTAACTCTAGACCAGTTTTTGATTATGACACCTCTGAGATCTAGAATTATAAAGTTATGAAATATCAATGCAAAGAAAACTCAGTAGCTGCTGGTCGGGCCCTCCAGACATTCTGGACTTCTATAAATGATTGAATTGTAACACAGACCATAGATCAAAAACTCTAGCATTCATTTATTGACAATAAATGCTATTAAGTTTGATTTAATGCATTCAGGAGAAATAAATTAAAAAACTTAATTATACATTTAAGACTTAATTAGGAAGTTTACTTTAAAAGTGCAAAGAAACATCTTGATAGTGTGATTGTTCTGTTACCATGGCTACCATATGGGGTAGAAACCCCAGAAAACTTGCTAAGACTGGTGGTTGGGTGCAAGTTGACAGTAAATTTGAAAATATCACTTGATAATTATGAGTTATTGACCGACTGAAAGATTGGGAGATTAATGCATGAACACCAACTATAAAGCCTTGAAAAATGCAAAAAAATTTAAAGAGACTTAAAAAAGTAAAAACTGCTTATAGCCTGTTGTAGGCACAAATAAAGCCAGATGGCCCGCCAGGCTTAAAATACACTGGAGAAAACCCTAATGGTGCTATTTGTAATCTTTGTGTTTGAGCTCAGTTTGTTCACACATACAGTGACCTGTTTATTGGCCATTATTTAAAGTAAACAATAGCCAATAGTCAGTGATTCATTTTAAGCTAGGTCAATTAACCTGGGCCGCCTCTCACAGACTTCACTAAATCCATATTTAAACACTGTTAGTGGTGCTGATGTTCTTCGTAAAAGGGAGGGCTAAATCTAGATTCTGCCTAAGGCCACATGTTACCTTGGGCTGGCACTGCATGAAGACCAAGTTGATGCGATGCAATGTGATACGATATGATGCAATACGATGCACTTCTCTGTGCTGGAATTGACCTGGAGACCCCCAGTCAGGCATGTGCAGAGGAGAACAGAAGGGGTGGGTGGAGGGGGCTTGAACCCATGGCCCTTTTATCTTTGATGCCCCAAGTGCCCTTTAGTTAGTTTTTTTTTCTTTCAATTGATTGATTCATTTACTTATTTATTTTAAATCTGTGTGACAGGAGGCCTGTTTGCTGCCCTGGCTCCAGACGAGTTTAACGGGGGGCATCAACTTATTAATTAATTTACGTAGCAATAACATTACTCAACTAAAAGAAAAGGGTACAGTGCAGTAAAACTACTCACATAAGTACCCTTTTTCCAAAAAAATTACTGAAATGAATGTAACAAGTACTACCCACTGGTACTTGCCAGTAGCCTCTAAGGTACTTGTTAACAAGCTTAAGGTGCTGTATTGATATTTGCTAGTCATCTTTTAGCTAACATTAGCTGTATCCAATAGCATTACTCAACTCAGTCGGTTAGTTTTGGGGGAAAAAAATTGTGCAAAGTTCTTCACATTTTCTGGTTTGCTGCTACGATTCTAACACACACCCGAGTACCTCTGCACAGCAGCAGCAGGTCTCCTTCGCTGCCGCACAGGCGTAAACCCAGTGCCAGCGTATTAACGCTCACGTTGCGTTTAAAGGCGGCTCAGAAAAACAGGTCATGCCTTCTTAACAACGATTAAACAGTTGTAACGCCTGAAAAAAAGGCACAGCCCCAACTGTGTCAAATTGTAACAGAGAGTCGGTCATTCTGAGGAAAAAAACAAACAGCTTCCAGTCCAGGTGGGCACAGCTGACTCTGTGCTGCCGGGTCTGCCTGCTTGTGCCCCTCAGGACAGTTCTTGGCAAGAAACCCCCCCCACCCAAAAAAAAAAAACAGTTTAGCAAAATAAATTAATCTGTCTCAGTCTAATAATGACTTTGAACAGATTCTCATGTATTGAGAATGATATGACAACAAAAAATAAAATTCTTAGGCAATTTATTTTAATCGGTATTATCCATCCATTTTCTGTTCACCCTTGTCCCTAGTGGGGTTGGGAGTTGCTGGTGTTTATCTCCAGTTACGTTCCGGGCGAGAGGCGGGGTCACCCTGGACAGGTTGCCAGTGTGTCGCAGGGCAACACAGAGACAAACAGGACAAACAACCATACACACACACACACTCACACCTAGGGAGGATTTTGAAAAACCAATTATGACCAGTCATGTTTTTGGACTGTGGGAGGAAGCCGGAGTATTCAGAGAGAAGCCACGCATGAACAGGGAGAACCTGCAAACTCCGGGCCGGGAATCAAACCAGGACCTTCTTGCTGCAAGGCAACAGTGCTACCAACTGCTCCACTGAGCAGCCTCAGTATTATGCTGAATGATAATACCGATTTTCTGTGTATAGCTCAGCTTTACACAGAACATTTCCCTAGCCATTACCTGTTAGTGACACCCATGACCGTAACAAGTTCCAGAACCCCTCAGTGTAAATTAGCTTGAGAAATATTAAGATTTGGTTATATAAAAACAGACTTTGATGCCAAAAAATGATCAAATGTGACAAGCCATACATGTCATAGAAATGGAACAGATACAGTGTTACATTCACCGTCCAGCACTTAGCTCACCTTAGAAATGACACCAGGTGAGACAAGGACTTTTTATTCTCTGCAATCTGTACCCTCCAACGGTAGTCTAATCGGTTTCAGTCTGTTTACATATGACTGGCAGCAGTCACACATATACATGGTTTTGTAAGCTGCAGCATATGCATGTAAACAGAAGTGGAGAAAAGAGAGAAGAAAACTCATAATCCATAACGACACATATCAATTTGGTTTTTGCAAAACAGAAAGAAAGGCCAGTATTAAAGTTTCACGTCACTTGTGGGCTTGACTTTCAAGAAACGTGAAACAAGATGTTAAATTAGAAAAAGCCTGACAGGATGATCAAAATTCTGCTGAGTTGCAAAGAATGTTGAGTCAAAACTGAAGAAAATGCCGAAAACATTAATAGAATTGGTCAGATTTGTGGAAAACTTTCGATTACTGGTGAAACTTGCAAGTTCGTGCAAAATTTCCATTAATAGCTGTGGTTGAAACATCACATGCACTCACACACATATTCTGAATTGTGTAATGTCACTACTGTCGCTTCACAGATAGTTAGATTTTTCTTACAAAAAGAAGGCTATGTTTTTCCTTGCGCTTTGATTCACACCTTAAATAGGCAAGTCCATTTTTAAAATGTGGTTTAGACCTAAGAACTTATATGTTAACAGCTTAATCTTTTCATTATGTTACACAGGAGATAATTACTAACACTGAGTATTGTATTCCCAGCAATTATGCAGTTACAAAACAGCACACACTTTTGTTTTGTGTGTGCATGGCCTCTGCTACACCCTGCCCCTCTTCCTGTCAGCTCCTTACCCTACCCCCACTCTGCTTGAATCCCTCCCATGGGTTGTTATGCCCTTGTCTCAACCAGTCCAGTATCCAGGATGTGCTGACACACTGCACATTCTGATTGGCTGCCAGTGATGCAGGGGTGGGCACAGTTATAAAGGAGGAAAAAAAGACTCCCAATTCTGGTTGTCAGATGGATGGTTGAGGTAGCACAGATTCACGCAGCACTGAGCTCCATTTTAGAGTGAGCTCATAACATAGATAGAAGGTACTGAGACTGAGAGATAGGAAAAAGCTTCGGAGAGAAAAAATGTTCAGCCAGTCTAGAGCATTAGTAGGAAGAAGAATGTGCTAGAAAAGCATCGGACTGACTCTGACTACGAAAACGAAGAGAACAGAAACCAGGAGGCATGATCATGTATCGAGGAGAAGGAGTATCCCATCCCCCAGTTTTCATCCTCACATCCTGACCAAAGGGAGATTGAGACGAGGAGCTCAAAGGACAAGAAATCCTAAACTGGCTGCAGAGTGAAGAAAACAGAGGGGAGTTTCCTGAGCCCTAAAAGAAGAAAGAATCATTAAAGGAACGAATGGTGCTGAACACACATAAATAGCTTTGCAGATTCACACTCTGATTTAAATAGGCATATAGCCTCCACTGGCAGGCCGGGGCAACGCTGAGCATCGGCAAAGTGGCAGGAGAAGCAGGGGAGGTGACTGTCGGAGCCGAGCGGAGGTGGCTATCTGTTTTAGAAGACGACAGAGGTAGTCAAGGAGTGGGACAAGCTGACGCGGTGTGGTGTGGAGGCTCAGTGCTCAGAGAGAGGCGACAGGGAACAGGTGCTGAGGAGGAGGAAGAGGAGGAAACCAGGGGACTGATGGCTCGTGGCAATGGCTCTGGGCGGTGGAACAGGCAGAAGATGGGATTCTTTAACACCCTTCTGCGCTGTAACCTGCCCCCAGACACCCAAAAGGTGGTTGTGTTTGTCATCATGATGTTGCTTATTATTATTAATGTAGTGCTTATGTTCCTACTCGCCTTCCAGTAGACTGCACACACACCTGTCCACTTTCTCTCTCTGAAACACATGCTCTGACAGAGACACATAGACTGTTACACCTAGATGGGTGAGGAGGCGAGCAGATAAACAGAGACACAAGAAGAGCCACCGTATTATGAGAACACTTGCTTGGATCGATGTGGGTGTCCTGTGGTGTCCATCATGCCAGCAAAACACAGGTGCAACTGGAGGAATAGAAGATCATGTAGAGTAAGAATGCATGATGTTTTTTCATATGTATTATTCAAAATAACTGGTAATAACTTCAGCCTGTTGGTTGGCTGCTCTGAATTGCACTGTCTCAAATCCTCAGTGATTATGATGATGGTGATGATGACGCAGTGTGGTTTCATCTCAGCTGAGCTGTTTTTCCTATTAGCTTATTGTATTTTTATATTCTGTCTTACAGCTCCAATGAAACAGTACAAAAACCTCCATAAGATGAGGTTGAGGTGCTGAACCAATAATCTATAAAACATACATTTTGCATGTAGTTACGGTTCCTACAAAGTTTGGTTTAAATGCAGATATTCAGTTCATGAACAAAATGAAATTCTCAAACAATAGTTACTATTAAGTCATTTCGTCTTGCTGTGAAGCACTGTTGCACAGAAGATCGTCAGGATTTTATTTTCTGGTCAAAAGATCATTTCAGAAAATAGTCATTCAACAACAGAGTTCCTCATTAAATGTCATAAAAGCATACAACTTTACTGCATACTTTTTACATCACGTAAATGGATCCACTGAGATCAATTGTTGTGCTTTCAGATCATGCAGCTTTGGTTGATGAACCAAAGGGGCCTGACTTGCAAACTGCAGCATTGACCTGAACTGTGAGCTCTCTGTCATTGTTGTGCTTTAAATGTAAGTAAAGTTGTGCACTCTTATCAACAGTTGCTCAGACATTAGTTGCTGAGCAACTGAAGGCACTTTTCCACTAGACCGCCTCTAACTTATATGAATCTGCCTTGATCAGATTCATTTCCATTAGCAGATCCAGCGCAGCTCCACCTGGCTATTCTCAGATTTTTGTACCTACTTCAGAGATAGTACCAGCAGAACCATGCCAAGTGCTGCACCGAAGCGATTTGATTGAGAGCTGACGGCATTCGTGGATTGGCTCATGATTACCTCATGACAAACTGTAAACATTATAGTTTAGCTGTAGAACGCAGACTGTCTGCTCAGTATGGAGGACTGTAATTAGGAGTATTATCATGAGCAGCCCTGGAACATGTGTTAAATTTTGCAGCGGAATCACCATTGTTTAGCAGCGCAGCAAGCTGCTTGTGTCTCTGAAGCATGGGCAAAAACAAAGAGAGAAATGATGCAGCTGTGGTCATTTTCCGTCGGAGTTGCAGTTTTGCTCTGATGGTGTGAAAAAGGAAACTACATAACATTACCTTGAGATGTGAATTTTACTTTACCTCTGGATTAAATAAATAAATCCATTTCATGTGTAGCTATTGGTTTACATCTTTTAACTTCACTACCTAAATCCAGAAGGTTGCACAAAAATAAAATGCAAGAATATAATTAGAATTCCATCCATAGCGAAATAATCAGCTGATCTGAGTCTTCATTATTATGTTTGGGTCAACAATGAATTTCTATAAAACAAAATGAAATCTGGGTTTATTTGAGTTCATCAGAACCACAACCTCGAAGTTCTCCATTGCTGAGTGTGGGTGCTAACATCAGCAGAGAGTTGTTGTTGCATGCTCATGGTCCACCCACGATAGTGAGGTACAGACCTTATAATGGTTTTGGGGTAGAACCAAACCACACACTTACCAGTTAGTGTCCGACTTGCCATTGGAAAAACACCTATACTTTCCAGACCAGACATGGTGAAGTGACTTCATCCACTATTCAGTTGATAGGGTGTAAAGAATATGTGTAGATCACAGAAGGAAAAAAACAATCTGACAAGGAACCTTTGTGAAAAAATCTCAACTTGTGCTAGCTTCACAATTTGAAAGAAAATCTAAATTTCACCCTGTTTTCTTTCATTTTTTACATTTTACATTCAAATGTGTTGAACGATAGTGCTGTTCAACCGATTATTGCTGGTCATTGGCTCTTAGGTGACTATTGTAAAATGAAAATACTACTGTTAGCTTCCCATCTTTTAAAGAGAGTTATTTGGGGAAAAAACTGACCTTGTGTTTTTTTTTCCTGCTTCTCTTTCTGTCATGTCTCAATGTTTTGACATTTGACAGGAGATATTTTTTAAACCGGAGCTTGATTGAATAAAAATGGTATTAAAGAGTATTTTGGTAAAAATAGCTGAACCAAAGAGGGAGTGAGATTAACTTAATTTAAACTGCAATTGCTACTTAATTACTGCATGACTTTGTTCAGGTTGGAAAAAAATCCCCATATAGTGGACATTCAGTGCCTGAAGTGGCTAGAGACTACAGCTGCCCACAAATAGCTGAGAGCTATGAATACTTGAGACCCTCTTTAGAACTGCCTTTTTTAATTGTTGAAATTCTAAATATAACTTCATTTGTACTCAAGAGCACAGTGGAAGCTGTCATAGCACTATTGCAAAAGCCAGCATTCACAGTCTTCCTTGGCTCCACTATTGCGGGTATAGTCAATCAGTGTCGTGGAAAAGGAATGCTGCTCCTGGATTAACTGGTTTGCAAATGCCAGTCTTATAGCATGTCAAGTAGCTCTGCATCTAAGTATTTCACCTTCACCAACTGAATTTTCTTTAGAAAAATCTGCGTATATGCTGATTTTCCGTGAACAATCTGGAGTTTCGTTCCAGTGAAAAATCTGTGTACAGAAGACTCATCGAATAAGTGGCTGCCCATCGAATTGTGTTTGGTGAAGTCATAGTCAAGCAAGGTTATTATTTCTAAATTTACAGTTGTGTTGAAAGGGTTAGTTAAGTTAATAAAGCACAATTATTTTAATCAGCCCCAACAAATGAATAATTTTGTTCTCATTGGACTTTTGGAAATTTATAACAATACAGTTTATATTTTGCAGGCTGGTGAATAATTTTGTACTCTGTTTATATACTGCTTGTGAATTTTAACCTATTTAGTAAGATCTTTTTCAAGCTATTCTACCATTTTCCCACCGGGACTTTCACCACATAAAAAGATGAATACATGTTGTATTCATCTTGTCAGAGGTTTGATTTTATTTGCATTTCACTGGTGCTAATTTCAAATGGCCTCACAAAGCCTTAACTCAGTTAAGCTCAGAACAACACAACACCTAATGAACTGATTTGATCCAACTAGTTTGTGTTAGTTTAATGTGAATAGACTGAAAGAAACCCATGACTTAATAAATTGATATGTAAGTACGGACTATTTTTTAATTTATATTTATGATCTGTTTTTTCCTTTATGTGACTTGGACATTGCCCAGTAACTAAAGTCTGAGAAACTTTTGATAAGAGTTCACAACTTTGCTTACTTTAAAAGCACAAATACATTTTGCAGAATGTGCATCAATTTTGATTAGTAAGGCAAAATTACACCTTATATGTAACTCAAACACAAAGATTTGATTTAAAAAATATTTTAAATGTACAATAACATGAAATTATTCTTGTATGAAGTCTTGAACCCTAACTCAGTTGCTTCATACTTTTCATTAACTGCTTTGTTTAAAAAAAAGCTGATGTTTTTAGGGACGCATTTTCTAAACAAATTTTGTTCATCTTATGCCTCATCCCTCCATGTTGTGTCCATGAAATGGCTCTCAACATGGAGTTGGAGTGTGAGACCCTGATCTAGTAGGTGCAAGTCAAGTAAATACTGAACAGCAGGATGTGCAAAACATAAAGCGTTTCAAATACTTATCTATGCCAAATGTTCATCTATAATTGAATACAATAATTGTCTTATGACAATAATACAGAATAAACTGAAAATGGATGTCTGAGCATTAGGCTGCAAAAAATATTGATTCTTGCTTTTTTGGGTTTTTGTTGTTTTTTTGTTTTTTTTTAATGAAATGTATATTTTATAATTATGCGTCCCACAAATTATGTGTGCTAGAAAAGACCCATTGCTGCTTCTGTTGGCTCCATATGTCAGATATTGGGGGTAGGTAACAGGGTAGCAGTTGTATGTGTGTGTGTGTATTTTAATGCAATAAACTGACATAATGTGTTTTCTTTGCAGCCGTGTGCAGCTGTTTAGCATAGCATAATGTCTACCACAGAGACTGTGGTGTCATGTAATAAGACTGGAAATTTTTTGACAAGGTTTCAGTGGCTAGATGGTGAGTATGTTGCTTAGCAACAGCCACATGGCCTGTTTTTCTCATTGGCACACTAGTGTAGCTGAAAATTAGATCATACGGAAAATAATAAGTCTGGTGGTGTGAGAGGCATTTACAGGGTGTCTTTTCAGCCCTGAAAGAGCTGAAGTTCTGATCTGCACCATCATTAGGATCTGTGTATTTGCACAAAGAAAGGTTGGTTTGTTTGTTAAGCCTGCAATGAATCTGTTAGGTGTGCATAGACAATTTGAGATTTGTTGACTGCAGGACATTCATCACCAACATCATCTTCTTTTTCCATTTACTTAATTTTTCTTTCATACTTCTTCCTCCCATCAGTGTTATCCTGTCTAAAGTTTTGTTTCCATTGCCCATTGATTTTTCATCATGTAATGTCACCATAATGAGATAAAATCAAGGTTTTAAAGATCTGAAACAGCACAAGCAATTGTAAGGTACACAATTCTGGTCAGAGATTTACTTTCACTTATCCAAACATGTGATTTAAATAGTTCTCTAAAACTGCAACGAAATAAAGAAAACCAGAATTGGACACATTCTAACTTGATATAAATTTGATCCAATACAGAGTTCTCATGTGGCGTCACACTTCCGTGAACTTTGTAACTGACAGTCACCTTGACAGGCGCGTTTCTATGACAGCAATAAACAAGCCAGAGCTCACCTCATTCCTATTTAACCTAAGATAACCAATATAAGTTAGGCACCAGCACTTCCTTACCCCACCAGGGACAAAGGTGTAAGAAAATGGATGGATGGATATTTATTTTACTGTTCATGTGTATAATAGTTCACAGGTACCACACCCAATTTGTTTTGTTTATTATAATAAATTCATTCTTCATTGTAGCTTGTTCATATCTTCAGAACTTGGTTTTTGTGTCTGTCTTGTGCCTTGATCCATGCATGTATGAATGCAACTATTTTACGTGTGTTCCTTGAACGTGCCGTTGTTGAAGCAGGGCACTGTTTTCATTCTGCTGAGGAGCGTTAGGCACCGAGTGTGACAGGCTGAGTTTTTGTATTAAGGTAAATAAAACCTTTTTTTAATATGCAAAGACAACTCCAGATGTCATCTGTGCCTGATCCCAGCAACATATGTTAATATGATTATAGTTTGACGGGTAAAAATAGTAAGTGATGGATTTTTTTTTAACGCTTGGTCAAAAAAAAAAAAAAGTCTAGCGTGACCTCTGGACGTATATATATATGTATATATATGCGTATATATATACATATATATATTTCTTAACAAAACCTAATAAAAAGCATTTTTCATACCACTCTGGAATTTGACAGGTTTCTCTTTCCTGTTAAGAGATGCATCCTTCACTATCTGCTTTTCGTACTACTGGCTCCACTTAAAGATAAACAGCAACAGCAGAGCTATCTTCTGGATGGTATTAAAACTACAGTACTGAAAGAAGATCTAAGACACACTATTAATCGATTGAAATTAGTTTAAATCTACCAAACTTAGTCAACAATTAATTGTAAGTTGATAAAATCAACTTACAATTAAGTTTTTGCTTTACGCCTAATCCTTTGTCTGAACCAAGCGGTTTTCATGTGGTTTTGTCTCGTTGAAAGAGTTCCTACATAATAACTGTGTTTCTGTTGTGAATCGGCAGCTGATCAGTGATGGCAATGTAGTGTATGCTGAAGGTCTTTGGGACCATGTTACCATGGACATCCAGGAACTTGGCTTCAAGGCTGGTGATGCCATCGAAGTGATTGATGCCACAAACAAGGAGTGGTGGTGGGGCCGCATCATTGACAGTGAGGGCTGGTTTCCTGCTAGCTTTGTACGGGTGAGGGGATCTCTGCTTGCAGTATCATCTCATTGTGATTGCTAAAACCAACACATATGGCATCTCAGCTTATTAGCAATATATCAATAGTTTTTTCAACATGTTTGACACAAGTAAAAACATATAAGGTAAGTTATATACTTACCCACTAAGAATTTTCACTGTGTTCTCTTAAGCTGCGTGTGAACCAGGATGAACCTATGGAGCAACTTTCAACCCATCTGGAGGAGTCCCAATGTGGAGATAAAGATGGAGCAGATTGGAGTTTGTTATTAGGCCCCGGGTTACCCTGCAAAGAACAGATGAGAGCCAATGTCATCAATGAGATCATGATCACAGAGCGAGACTACATCAAGCACCTGAAAGACATATGTGAGGTCTGAACCTAGAGCAACTTTAATTACTTTTGGGTTTGCACTCATTTCATTTAGTTAGATTTTTGTATATAATAACTAATTTCTACAATTATGCAAATTACATTGTTGCTTATTGATTTCAAATCTTTTTTCTCCTTGGTTTAAAAGAGAATTAATCATATTAAGTAATATAAATGTGTTCTACATACGTTATTTCTGAGATTTTGTTTAGTTTATTTTTATAGTACAAAGTTCTGTCATTAGTGAAAAGACATAATTTAACATGTTAAAATCTGAATAAAATAAAACCCAATGCTTTTAAAATGGTACTTCCTTTGGATAGACATAACTTCCTGTGTCATAGCAATAGAATCCAAACCAAGTGTATGTTTCAGCAATAGAGCAAGTAGGTTTTAAATTTAGAGCACTGTCATGGCAGGCAGTTTAATTATTTCTTCCTGTTCTCAGATGATGTTTTTTACTTTGTATTTTTGGAGAGAAAAGCTCAATGCAGTCCAGCCACTTCTGATCCTTATTCTGTTTTTATCAGGGTTACATCAAACAGTGCCGTAAGAGGACAGACATGTTTACTGAAGAGCAGATTAGAACCATCTATGGAAACATTGAAGAGATATACAGATTCCAGAGAAAGTTCCTGAAGGACCTGGAGAAAGAATTCAACAAGGGGCAGCCCCATCTTAGTGAGATAGGCTGCTGTTTTCTTGAACATGTAAGATGGATGTTCTAATTTATTATAAAAGCAGGTTGAAATTTCTTTTTACTTCTTCCATTAGGATATGTATTTAAGATTATCTCACTTTGAACCATTTGTCTTCATGTCTTGATATCCAGCAAACAGATTTCCAGATTTATTCAGAGTATTGTAATAATCACCCCAACGCCTGCATCCAACTCTCCAAGCTGATGAAAGTCAACAAGTACGTGTATTTCTTTGAGGCCTGTCGATTGCTGCAGGAGATGATTGATATTTCTTTAGACGGCTTCCTACTCACTCCAGTGCAGAAGATCTGCAAGTATCCATTACAGCTGGCTGAGCTCCTCAAATACACCAATCCTCAGCACAGGTGACTGGCTTTAATTGCTGTTTACAATGAGCCAATATTCTACATCACAAACATCAATTTCCATGTATGTCATCAGGAAAATCTAAAAACCCTGTAGTTAAGTTTAGATTGGAGTTTGCTTCTTAATGTTGTACTAAAATACACTATAGCTACACTTGATATTTACAGTAATTATTTACATGACCTGTTCTACAGTACTTCATAGATGTATTTGGAAAAATCTCCTTGCTCCAAATTACTTGAATATAATGGAAGACTATTTTTTTTGTGTTTGAGGGAGATATCTATTAGGGACTCGCTATATTGGGCTGATATATTGATATGCCTTTTATACAGCTCTGACCTACCAACATAGATTTTAGCTGACTTTGATTTTTCTTTGAAAACCAGAATAAGTGAATAATTATACTGATACTTTCTGGGGAACTAGAAAATTGAAGTGGGTTAATATGAAATGTAGTCTGCAAGGTTTCTCCCCAGTGCAGTGGTTTCAAACTTCAGTCCTCACATATCAATCTCCTGCAACTTTTAGATGTCTCTGTGGTTCAACACAGCTGGTTACAATTTTAGCTCATTTGCAAAGCCCAGTAGAGCTTGGCTGCATGCTAGTGAGGCAATTTCACCATTTAATTCGAGTGTGTAGTCAAAGGGATACATCTAAAAGTTGAAGGATTGCAAACTGCAATCAAGGATTGCAGTTTGAGACCACTGCCACAGTGTATAATAACCCTGGCAAACCACCTGGCTTTTTTGCCCCGCCAAACTTGGAGCAGTGATGCAAACTTGGCGCACAGTAAATGGGTTGATTCACCAAACGTACAACATGACCGATAATTATTTTTTAATTTTATTGACATATTTGTGAACAAACCAAACTTAAACTCATAGCATCGAAGTCACGGTAACACAATAATCAAACTATGAAGATTTATTTTTGCACTCCCACAAAGTAAACTTGCTAACTTATTTAAATTTTAAAATGAACTGTTAAACTATTCACGGCTTTTAATCTATATGATGGACTGCCTAGCAATGGTTTTACCAAGTTTTCTGGGGGAAACCCTCTATGGTCAGTATTCAATGTTTTTCTGATGTGTCTTCAAAAATAATGACCTTTAAGTAGGTACTATACATCATTTTCATTAACCTCACATTTCCTCTTGGATTTTTAGGGACTACAAGGATGTGGAGGCAGCCTTAAATGCCATGAGAAATGTCGCCAGGATGATCAATGAGAGGAAGCGGCGCCTTGAGAACATTGACAAAATTGCCCAGTGGCAGAGTTCCATAGAAGACTGGGAGGTTTGAAGTGATGGATTGTTCTGAAATTTGTTGTATGATACTGTAAAGTGTACCTCTGGTATAGTAAACTATACCAGGTATGAGAAGCAAGTAGCAGCCATGTAAGTCTGTTCTGATCCATGCAGGGCGAAGATGTTCTGGTCAGAAGCTCTGAACTTATCTTTTCTGGGGAGATAACTAAACTATCCCAGCCACAAACTAAGAGCCAGCAGAGAATGTTTTTTCTCTTCGACCATCAGATGGTTTATTGCAAGAAGGTACTTTTGTAATTTACTTTTTCTTAACATATGACTAATAAATTAGGTATATCGCTTTCTTGGCCTCGTATGTATAAAATCCAGTATCAAAGCAGCTAAATATAATTTTTGCTCCCAGAAGCAAACAAAATGTATTTTTATATGGTACCATGCCACCAGTTGCAAAATGTTCTTAATGACTTTTGAGAAGTCAACTATTCAAGTCAAAAGTATGGTATCATAATAAAGTAGAAGCAACCAGATAGGACAACAACTCATTGCATTACATTACTGGCACATTAAATCACAAAGTAGGGTAAACAGTTAATGAGGCACACGATGCGCAGAGGTCACCAACCTTCTGCAGAGTCTGTAGAACCCTTCAAATTTCATGTGGCCTTAAAATTAAATCACGAGTTCGTAGACAGCTTTATTTATTCAATTGTCGTGGCTGAGCAACTACAACTCCAATTCCAATGAAGTTGAGACATTGCAGAAAACATAAATGTGATGATTTGCAAATGCTTTTCAACCTATATGTTATTGAAATCTACTACAAAGAAAATATATTTTATGTTGTGGAAAAACTTTTTTTTTTGTTGCAAATATTCACTGATTTGTGAATGCCTATGCCTGAAACACAAAAAGTTAGGACATGGCAACAAAACAAAGTTTAGGAATGCTAGAAAAATATTTGTTTGGAATATTCCACAGGATACAATTACTAGGATTAATTGTATCCTAGTACAACATCCTGGTTTCACAGTAAAAAAAGTGCAGATGCTAGAATGCCTTCATGAAAGTCCAGGCCCATCTCCCATTGAATTTGTGTGGTGCACTATGAAGTGCAAATTATGACAATGGAAACCCTGAACTGTTGAGCAACTGAAGTTGTAGATCAAGTAAGAACGGGAAAGAAATCTACCTGCAGAGCTTTGTGTCCTCATTTGTGTCCTCATTTCGCAAACACTTATCTCATGTTGTTTTTCCTTGTTTAACAGCAGGAAAATGGTGTTAAACAATGATAAGCAAGTCTCTGTCCCAACTTCTTTGGTATGTGCTGCAAAAAAATTCAATTACTTAAACTTTTTACTTGGAATTTCAGAGACGTATCAGTAGTTCATAGAATAAAAGAACACTGTTCATTTTACTCAAACATGTATCTATGAACAGTAATATCAGAAAAACTGATAATCTTAAGTCATCTCTTAGTTTTTTCCAGAGCTGTGTAACATTCCCATTTCTAACAATTGCTTGCTAAACATTTTGCTGTCATTTTAGGATCTTCTTCGCAGGGACATACTGTACTACAAGGGGCGCATGAATATGGATTTAATGGAGGTGTCAGATTTGGAAGATGGCAAGGAAAAAGATTTTAATATTACCATAAAGAATGCACTAAAGCTTTGGGCAAGAAGTGGCAATGAAGTCCACATCCTGTGTACCAAAAAACCAGAACAGAAACAACGTTGGCTTCGAGCTTTTGCTGAAGAGAGGAAGCAGGTCCATAATGATCGTGAAACAGGTTTGATAGTTTATGTCAATGCTTAGGTTGTTTAAGAAATTTGAAATTGCCGTATAATTCATGTATAAAACAACACAAAGTAATGTGGAATTGTGAAGTTGAGGGAAAATAGAAAAAACACAGCTCTGTCAGATGTTCAAGCCTTGGATTATTGTTGTAGAACTTAACGCTGCTTTAAACTTCTGCAGAATGTTCTCCCTGAAAACTGCTGAGTTTCTTGGTGCTGGATGTTCTCCAACAAACATCTGAGAAACAGAACAGGTGCATTTATACTGAGACAAAGTTTTTTAAACAGGGGATCATGTTCCTTCTACTTCACTATTCTCATTATTGCCACTATTGAATTACATTTATTATAGAATTATTAGCCACTTTTTATCCTTGTTTTAAGTGTCTGCTGTAAAAAGCGATGACCGGTTATCTGGGGATTGTTATGAAACAATTCTGCCAGATTGATCTAATGTGATTAAAAACAACACAATAAAACAATGTGTGAAACTATTTTTTATGGATAATTAGAATGTAGATGGCTGTTAGAAATATGTTCTTCAGCATGGACATTTTTTTTCTTACAGGAACCTTTTTTTTCTTTTAAGGCTTCTCTCTTACTGAAGTCCAGAAGAAACAAGCTATGCTGAATGCCTTCAAAAGCCACCCAGCTGGGAAATCTAAAGGTATGTGTTTAGGAGTTTTAACACACTGTTAAGACTCATTTGATTTTCATTTGATTTCAATGTTTAGGTCTCCCCACCCACCAAAAGGGCATGAATGTTCAAACTACAACTGGACAGATTGTGTTAGTAGTTACTCAGTGCTGCCTTTTACATAGCACTGAGTAAAAAGCAGAGTGAAGAGAAAAATCTCTGCTACTCTGACACATTGTAACATGTGGAGTGTTCATATAAGTACTGGAACAATAGAGCATGTGGAGCAGCAGCTCCTTCATTATTAAAACTTGGGATGCTAACTTATGTTTCTACTCCCCTTTTTTGAGCCAAACAGTTATGATCAGACCAGTCCTGTTAACAATCTGTAACACAGCTGTAGAAGATATATGTTGCTCCTTATTTCTCATGTACAATTCAGTTGTCATGATGTGGAGATGTTTGTTGTAGGACCTAAATGCATGAGAGAGAGGTGACCAGTGAATGTGAAGATTTAATAAAAGAATATGGAGAAACAAATGTACAAAAATCAAAGGGAGCCACAACAAAAACACAAAACACAAAATTCCATGGAAAGAAAAACAGTGAGGGGCGACACAAGGAGAACACGGGGCAGAACGAGGAAGTAATGGGAGTAGGTGAAGGATCCAGAGAGTAGTGACTGAAAATAAGAAGCTTTCAAACTGAGGAGGTTGAATGCTGAACAAAACTGGGCTCATGAGGGAGGTAACTGAATGCAGAATGTAGGTGCAAGTGGAAGAAGCAGGAGGCAGACTGAAGAGAGAAGGTGACAAAGAGGACAGAGGACCAGTAAATCATTCTAACATCAGAAACATAACCTGGAGGAAGAAAGTACCTTTGTCATGGATGTTTTTTCTAAATACTGCTTTGGAGCACTGACCTGCGTAAAAGTCTGCATGGTTTGTGTCCAGAATGTGAGTGGTCAGCAGAGATTTAAACTGCTCATTTCCTGATCCTAGGCCTGTGGAAGTCCTTAAGGTCAGCATTGATAATCCATTTGTATACCTGATTGTTGATTTGATTTGATTGGGATATGTCTGAAATAAATCAATAAAATTATTTTATTACCGTCATACATTCTTCATTGTAGTTTGGCCCTGTCCTGTTTTGTAGATTACACAAACCACACAGTGATGGACAAACATGGGACAAACTGAACAATGGCCACGTAGAAGATGACCAGCAGCTCCTATGGAAGGTTGTAATAATTGCAAACTTATTAGTTGCAAAGCAAGGACAGTCTCTAATTGGCCATCTTCTGAACAGTGTCTTTGATGAGTACTGCCTCAGGTCCTGAGAAAGGGTGCTTCCTTGTAACTACTGTGTCTCCAGTAGACACAGTTTTTGAGGATGATGAGGGAAGGGAATGTGAGGGAATCTTTAAGAATTCCACTGTCATCTCCACAGTCTCAAGTGATTAAGTTCTAAGGAGATTCTGTTCACAGTAGTAGAACTATAAATCCACCAGCCAATTCACTTCCTGTCTGCATGCAAATTGATCTTTGTTCAGCATTAGACCGATGAAAGTTATCTGCCCAGTGCTGATGGTTCTTGTGCAAGAGAATATGCTTCGAAGCCTCACCTGCTGCTGCCAGTCAGTCAGGAAGCAAATCTTTGGCTGGGTTGGAGGGCCACAAAAGAACTAAAGCAGTTCTGAAAAAAATATGAAAAGCTTCATATGAAGCACAGGTAGGTGTCCAGATGACAACGGACAGATTCAAGCACTCATTCAGTTTAGTTCAGTTCAAATTTATTTACTCAAAGAAAATTAAATAGTGGTTCACATGAAATACAAAATAAGAGTTGTTTGGTTGATAGGTTTTCTAGCCACAGGCTAATTTGCAAATCCAGTTCCTGGGTTGGATGTTTATAAAAAAGGACAGCTTTTTTAAATCATTCAAGTCACCAACTCGGGTAAAATCAGAGCTGGTTAATTTTAAAAAAGAAAGAAAAAAACATTTTCCCCAGTATTTTGCAGTGATGCCACTTCAAGATTTTAAGTGCTTGTTTGTACAATAGAACCACAGCTTTTAAAGCAGACTGAACTGCTTTTCTCCCAACAGTGACACAGTAAAAAAATTGAGACAAAATCATGGCATGCTGGCACAACTGGGCAATTTTGCCACATACTTATCTTATGATACAAAAAACAGTTTAGGTTGGTCTTAATGGCTCTTAGTAAAGTGTGTCTAAAGTGCATATCTCATCTATCTTAAAATGCTCCTTATGTTTAAATGTTCTCTAACAATTCCTTCAGTTTTATTATCCTGGACTGTCCAGTTGCCTTACCACACAGTCATACTGAGGCAAAGGGCGCTCTCAATAGAAGATTTTGTGCAATTGAACAGCGAGTCGTTCCCTTTCCTGAGGAAGAATAGTCCTTGTTGGGTCTTCTTCGTCAGAAAAGAGGTGTTCAGCAACCTGCTCAGGTCCGGCGTGATGTGAATGGCCAGGAATTTGATGTCCATGCACTCCTCCCCTTGAATCAATTTAGGTATGTGGACAGTCCTCCTGAACCTCCAGTAGTTTACTATGACCTCCTTGACCTTGCTGGTGTTGATCACAAGATTACTCAGTGAATACCACTTGGAAAAGTACTGGACCTCCTCTCTTCTCATAACTGTTTATCAGATCCACATCTGCAAACTTTAGAAATATATTAGATGAGTGGATTAGATTTATGGGTAAACAGAGTAAAAAACAACAGACTAAGCAAACAGCCCATGGATGCCTGTATTGAGGACCTGGTTGAACGGATGTTCGGTCAGGTGGACAAGCTACTGGGGCAGCAGACTAAAGGTGCTTTTCCATTAGAACGCCTCTAACCAATATTGTCTCGGTCCACACTGGCCAGATTCTTTTTCCATGGCAGTTCCAACACAGCTCTGCCTGGGTGCTCTCAGATTTTCATACCTAATTCAGAGATAGTACTAGCAGCACCGAGCAATTAAACCATTTGATTGAGAGCTGACCACATTCATTCATCGGCTTGAGATTTACATCACTGAAAACTCCAAACAACATTATAGCTTAGCTGTGGATGGCAGAAAATGCCTTCTACTATCAGAGCTCCTCAGTACGGGGGAACATATGTTGGAATCAGCAGGCACTTGAGTGCTCATGACTGGTGAGTTTATGGACGGACCAAAGTGCAGACAGGAGCTGGGAGCATGGATTTTGTTGAATCTTTTAGGAATAAGACTAATAGCTTATAAAAGTCACTAGGAATGCATGGAGCCAGAGTCAAACAAAAACAGGAACAAGGAACAAACAGTAAACGGGGACAAAGCAGGATTAGACAAGATTTGATAGGAGGAACCAACAAGTAGTGTGAGCAGAAGGTTTTAAATAATTTGAGTGTACTGGGACAAAAGACCTGGGGTGATTAGCAAAACGATTGCAGACATGAGGGGAAGAAGACAGAATGAGGAGAGGGATAGAAAGAGAAAGTGGCACGGGGGCAAGCAGCGATCACCCAGGGAACTAGCAAATGTAAAGCATAACTTAACATAGGAAACCTAATTAAACTAGAATAACTAAGGATAACTCGACACAATAAGAAAGGACTGAACAAAAACAGAACAAGACTGATCTATCCAAAATAATAATAAAAACTAATGAACACAATATTAACAGAATTAGAATGAAGTACTCAAAACACCAAAACAACCCAAAAGCCTAACATCCAGTTGTCAATGTTCAAATGGGGGAGTCTGCTTTCTTTAAATCATTGCAAATTGGATAACACTTGAATTGTTTTTTATCTAAAGTTCTTTGAAAAGGTGATACTCACTGTTTGATTATATATATATATATATATATATGTATATACATATATACGTATATATATATAGCTTAGCTGTGGATGGCAGACATGCCTTCTACTATCAGAAGATAGTAGAAGGCATGTATATACATATATATATGTATGTACATATATATATGTATATATATATATATATAACTATATTGTTATAGTTGAAGTGTACCGTCAGTATCAGTAGCATTTTTGTCCCACATAAGAGCCGCACATTGTTAAGTGTTGATTTCCTTGTCAGCAGTGACCAGGCCATACTACGACTTCCTTCTGCGTCAGAAACATCCATCCTTACCCACTGCTCTACCCCAGCAGCAGGTCTTCATGCTGGCCGAGCCCAAGCGCAAAACCACCTTCTGGCATAACATTGGGAAACTGACACCTTTCAAGAAATAAAAATCAAACCAGAAAAGAAGAAGCAAAGTTGTGGAGAAAGAGAAGAGCTCGTGTCTCCATAGAGCCTTTTTAATAATTTGTCTTTTCTTTCCTATGTATAACCTTTCCTGGAGGGACTTGTGAGCTTCTATAGATAAAGTGGACTACAATAAAGAGAAGACCATCTTTGGAAATCACCTTATTGGTTGGATAACCTTGAGTTAAACAGTGAGAGTAAATTCTTGCCTAATGTACTTATTTGCTCCTTAAGACAAAAACTGACTTCTATTGTACTGCTACAACTTATTGTGGGTCTCCTGGCTAAACTGCCTCAGTGAAAATGTTGCCTGGCAACCAAACTGTGTTATTTATTTCCACTGTTCTGTGCTTTTATTTTATAATTTAACAAAAATTTCAGACTTTTCATTGTGTGGTAGAATTTCATACTCATGCTTATTATGTCTGCTTTAAAAAATGAGGGAAATTAGTTGGAGAATAAAATTCCTTGTGTTTTCTCTTTACTAATGTACAGGATCTTTTTTTGCTTTAAGTCTTCTGTGGACTGTGTGTGTTGTTTCTGATGTGAATTTTCTGTCCTGATGTGTTAATATTCTAATCTGTCCCAAGGAAGATTAGAATATTTCATTCTAACGTCAAATGCCCAGCATAACCAAAAACACCAAGCGTCAGATACATTCCAGCAGTCTGACCCTTGACCTCTACACACACTGAACGTTAAATCATCTATTCTATTTTCTATTTTATTTCATTTATATTTTACACAGTGCAATCTGACATGCATAAATATAACTAAACAATACAAGGTCAATAATAAAATCCTTATTGTACTTTTGGGGGTGGGGCAAGGTGGCAATATTAGTGGGAGTTGCTCCAGAGAGCTGACATACAATTGCTTCAAATGAATGACAGACAGGCACAGTTACAGGTGCCACTCTCTATTTCTCGTGGGTAGATTATCATGAGACATCACCAACTGTTAGATTAAGCACAGAAAATCTAATGTTTGGTCTGAAATTGGTAAGAGAATGGTCCCTTGCTAAAACAAAGCGAAGGACGGATGTAGTTTACTGAATAAGAGGACTGAATTCACAAATTGCTGGACACACAGCATAGATAACAAAGGCAAAGTTTGCAAAAACAATAAAATGACTAAAATACCTTAAAACAAGCCAGGGAGCAGCATCTGCAACAACTCAGCAGCGTTCACTGTCAGTGGAGGTGCAGTGGTGGAAAATTCAATTTTATATTTTAATCATAGTTGCAACCAAGAGGCCCAAAACAACTTTATGTCAGCGAAATAAACGCAAAAGAGAGAATTTTAGGATTCTCAACTCTGTATTCTATGTTCAACCTTATTTACTGTCTAAACACATCAGAATGATGAAGATGAGCACGTTTAATGGTTTGAAACTAGAATGCAGAGCTGCGAAACTTCAAGTTCTCCATTTTTTGCATCTTTCACTGAGATAAAGCCGTTTTGGCCCTCTCAGTTGCAACTCTCATGAAACAACATTTAGACATGGTTCTAGTTGCAAACTACTAGAAAGGGCACATGCAGAGGGGGGCCAGAGGGGTCTTGAGCCCCTGCCCCTTTTATCCTTTTTGGCCCTCGTGCCCTTTTTGAGTTTTTTTCAAGTTTTATTTTTTTAATTCTGTCAGGAAGCCTGCTTGTGCCCCTCAACAATAATATTTAGCTAAATATAATAATTTTGCTAAATTAATTAGTCTGGATGCCTTCAGTGTAATGATGACTTGGTCTCTGCCTCCATGTTGTTCAGACACACTACCCAAGGTGGGGGCGAGGGGGGTGGATCTGCATCCTCTAACTATCAAAGTATGGACAAGAATTTTTTTTCAATATACACTTTGTAAATAAAAACGCAGGTCTGATGTTGAAGTTAGAAAAACTGTTTATATTTTTTTTTCATAATTGTCCTCGCAATAAGAAGAAATATGAAAAACAGTCAAAGGCTATCCGGTTCCATGCCACAGAAGGTGGCAGGGGTGCAATGCACAGAACCATACTGCTCCCAGCCCCCACAACAGAAGCGATCACTGTTTGTTTAGCCCCAGAAGTGAGTGTGTGCCCAGCTTGGCAATCTAAAGCAATCCACCCATATGGATTGCTTTGTTCTTTGGCCCTTTGTCCAGTTCGGATTGTGTCCCAGGACCATGACCCTCGTCGAGCCCCAGCTGTGCTGGATGTAATGTGAGCTCAGCAAGGCATGGGGCTTCCTTACCATCCTCTGGGACACATCTCATTCATGCAAAACCAGTCAGGCCAGCATTGTATTTGCCGTATGACCCACAAATCTGGTTCTGCAAACGCGGCACCTAATTAGATAAACACAATTTTGTGTTTGTGGGCCCCCGCCAGGTGGGACTAAATAAACTTTGTGGGTACAGTAATTCAAAAGCCATTAGGGCTAACCCTAACCCTGAAGAAAGACAGGACTATCAAGGTGAAATCACCGTTCATTTTAACTATTTTGGACATGGACATTTTGCAGAATATTATGCTATCTACAGATTAACTTTGAGGCGAACTACTACACTTAAAAAATCAAGCCACTCGAAGGAGACATTGACATTAGTACATATTGCCCTCCTGCTCTTGTTAGCGGGTGATGTACAGCAGGACCAAACACATCCGCGGATGCTGGTATCAAAGGGCTATGTTAAGTTCTCCTGGATGTCCCATGTTAAATCCTCCCATATGTCCCATCTTAAATCCTAGGGTTAGGGTTAGGTGGGTAAAATCTCTCTCAACAACTCGCCCCACCCCGTCCATCGACTGAGCAGTTGAAACTGGGGAGTTGAAGGTAATGCACGGGCCTCCGTATGTAGCTCCCCAGTCCTCTTCTCGTACCCAAGGAAATGAGAAACCTGTCCATGTTGATGTGTGACCAAGACTGTCTTAAAATCCCATCTAACCCAAAGAAAACCTAAAATCTAAAAACTTTTAAACTTCTAAATTGTGTTCCTAACAGTAAAATCAATGTAACAGTGTAAAACGTCATAGTAAGGATCCAAAAAAGAATGCATAAATAAAATTTAAAAAAAAATTAATTAGATAAATCAATAAATAGACCTTATAGAAACACATTTCTTGTTTATTGTACATCAAACCTGCTTATGATGTGTGTAATGTAGTGAAAGTTCAAGGTAACTCAAGTTAAGTCAGATGTGTAGACAGTTTATTGCAATTAACTGATTAATTAATTAAATAACTAATTAAATTAGAAGGACACATCATCAGTAGTGTACCTTGGGGTCAACAGGTGTTTGGGCCATTTGTCACTAGACACACTCGCCCAAGGAAGGCCCAGCTATGGTTGATCACGCCATGCTGTGTGTCTAGCATAAAAAACAGAGTTAAATCAAGTTAAATTGAAACTTGAGTGTGTATATATTTGTGTAAGGTAATGTGTGAAGTCTGAAATAGGATCACTGAGGATCCCCCATTAAACTTTTATTCCAAAAAGATAAAAAAGAAATTGACAGCAGCTTCACTTGAACTTAAACCTTTTATATGTAGAAAACCCACAGAAACTGGTTTCAAACGGAGTTAAATCAAACTTAAGTCTTAAAACCTTTATTATTCTGGTTTTTAGAAGCAGCAAAAGCAGGTAAATGATTAATTTAATGCTGAAAGTGACTCACCTAGCGTTAGCTGCAGCGGCTGAGCCGCACCTCACAGCATGTTGGGATATGTTTGTAGTTCTTTAGTCACATGGACAAAACTGATTGTCCGTTCGGTACTTCGACGGTCTCTAACATTTCAAAGCATGTTCTAACTCATCTAGTTTGAAAGACGAGGTCTTGCTGACAGTATAAAGTTTAATAGGGTTTGTACCGAAATTGTCAAGATCGAAGCCGATTTAAAGTCCGAGCCACAAAGCATGAGGGGTAAATGGAGCGGACATGTTTTGTAGTTCAAGCCCATGGCAGAAGCTCAGATATGAAATTAAAAGCTGAATCAAGCGTCATACAGTAAAATTGAGTTTTTTTTATACCAGTAAGACAAGCTTACTGGTAGAAACACTAAATTAAAAAGAAATAAATTAAGAAGGGATAAACTGATAAAAATAAGTTAAAATAATTCAAAAGGAATGACAAGAACGTGATGAGACAAGGACTTAATCCAAGTTCAGAATTACAAATGGTTAATAAACAAAAATCCTGTATTCCTTGGAGGCTCAGAAAGGTCAAAGGTTAGGGTTAAATGTGTCCATCCAAGGGGGGTTGGGGTAAGGACAAGAGGGTTAGGGTTAGGCCTCCTACGCTCAGCTGAGCTTGTGCTGTCAAACTGCCTAGCGTCCCCTGCTAATAATAATAATACAGACCTTTGGGCACTTAAATAACTTAAAAACAACATATGTAGAAGAAAACATAAAATACAGAAACCCTTCAGCTGTGAGTTTGACCCAGCTGGTTCTGTCTCCCTGTGTTTAAGGCCGAGTCTCTCATAGCCTGGATGCTCTCTAGTTCACCCTATAAACTTGAAAACAGTGTCTCTGTTTCCATCAGATGGATGGATGGAAATGTTAAACTTAGGTCCATTAGGTCATGTTGCACAGATGGTAAATATTAATGGCAGCTCTATTTCTTACATTCCTCTTGATACCTGTATTGCTATCTTTTTAAACTGTAAAGTTTTTCCTTTTTTAAATTTTTTTTTTGTTCACCTCACAACACCTAAGGAAAGTGCCAGGGGCCAAGCTGTTTTTCTGTTGAGGGTGTTGAAGACCAAAAAGCCAAGTGAAAGTAGGACGGAACAAAAGGTTTTATTGAACTCACAAACTGGCCTAATTTATAATTCACACCCTCTCTCTTCAAGTGAGCCTGTGACACACAGTGGCCCCTGCCCCCTATAGCCTCCTCAGGGTCTTGATAAGGGAACGCCATCCTAAGCTTTAGTTTTTTGTTTAAGAAAACTAGGAAAGAAAGCATCAAGCTGCACTGGATCAAGGAACTGGATCACAGTTCCTACTAATCGCTGCTCAAATCAACAAGTTTCTTGTATTATTTCTCTGAACAGAGAATCTAATGGATAATATGACAGGAAGACAGAACCACTGCACCCAAATGATGCTCAAGAGTGAAAATGAGTTCAACCACACCTTGAGCTGCACTGTTGTCACCACTAGGATATCTTTAGGTGACACTTAATGTTAGTCACCAACTACCACATCAAGTCATCACATGACTGTGCTGTGAACAAAAAAAAAAAAAAATATATATATATATATATCAATAACTTATTGATAAAGAAGCCCATAAAATGCTGGGAAACTTGTGTCATCTTTCCAGTTTTTAAAAAAAATGTTTCTTGGTGGAAAGGGACCAGTTTGTGCAACATTTTAATCAATAGTAAGTGTCCATGACTTTCTCTGCTCAGTGAGATGAGTTCCAGTCAGGATGTGTGTTAATACGAACTTGAACAGAACCAGAGTGCATGGGTCTATTATTGTGCTTATTTTCAACTACAGATCTGTGTCATTAACTCTTCACACACAGCCAGTTAACATGAACCTGCAAACAGCAGACTGGTCCTTGTTCTCCTCATATTTAGCTGCACTTTGTCTCCATCACCCTGCTTCCCTTCTCACGTTCCATCTGGTTAGCTCTTTGAAGACACTACTTCTTGTTGTCATTTTGGATGATTCTTTCATAAGGTGGCGGTGGGTGGTTGCAGTAGGATGGAGGTGGCGGGTAGGACCACATCATCATCTGGGTGGAGCCCGGCTGTGAGCGATACGCAGCCTGGGTCAATGTCATCCCAGGGTCACCTCCAGCCATCCCGTTCACCCCAAAGCCCTGTATGCTGCCTGGCTGCTGGGAAACTGCAAACACACACACACATGCGCACATGTAAAGGTTTGTATTGAAAGCTTCTACAATCACAACAGAGGCTCAGACGTCTTTGCTGAACATTTTGTATTTAGTTTTTATTCAACAAACAACAAACAATAACTATAACAGCTGTTTGCAGCATAGCAACTGAAAACAACAGGAGGCAAGACAGGACAAAATACAAAACAAGATCCTGTTAAGCATTTTTCAAAATAAAACATTTCCCTGCTCAGTGTAAATGTAATCACTGGAACCCCACAGAAGAACATGTGGGGATGTTTTTAAAGCTTTTCAGCTTCTCTAAGGTTATCAGTGATACTTTTCCATTTTCATGTCAACACTCATCAATGTATTGATTTACTTCATTTTTTAAACAGGGAAAGATGAAAAGAAATCGGGCCTGGCTCAGCAGATTCCTGTACTGCACAATGTAAAAACACAGATATCCACGTTAATATGCACAACAAACCAATTTACAGAATGGTTTAAGAAGATAGATGCATGTAAAATGCATCTATCTTTCATTCTTTAATATAAACATAGACAAATGATCTCAGGCCATAACAGTTTTTTAAAGGCCAGCAGTGGAACGTATCCGTCGGTAACAGACCCAGATCATTTCTGAGATTGGGTTTGGCATCAGAGCAGAAAGAGCTGCATAACTTGCACCATAAAACACCTGAAAATACAATTTGAAACCAAAACATAATTTTGAAAAGTTGAAGTATCTAAAGAATAAAAAAAAAACTTTAGATAAGACAATAAGTCCAGCGAGGAAGTTTAGCCTCCACAATATTATTAGTAGCAAAAAGTAGACGGTACAAAATGGTTAAAAGTATTATGGCATGAAGATATGTATTCGAAACAAAAGATTTCAAATTTGATCTCATTTTGAAGCACATCAAAAATAATTAAACATATATTGTTTTGTTGCAGCTTAGTAGATAAGGCTTGTACAATACTTTACAGAAGCAAAGTGTTTGTAGAAGCCGCCACACTTCTTATTTCTAATTCAATCAGCACATTTTAAAAACAATTTGGTTTTGGGAAGATCCTGCTTTACCTGGAGAGGTGACAGGTTGCCTGGTGAAGGACACATTGAAGGTTGGCTCATCTCTCAGAGGAGAAGGATACATCCTTCTGCGGATGAAGAAGCCGGCACCACAGCAGAACAGCACCCCAATCATGAGCAGGACCCTGAGAGGAAAACACAACATATTGCAATATTAAAGTAAAGAAGCTGCTCCTCAAACAGATCCCTTCAGTCCCAAGTAGAGTGCCAGGTAACTGTGGATCACAATACTAGAATGCTAATCCCAAATTATTTGCCTTACAGTCCAATACTGTTTTTAAAATACCTCTGCTGAGAGAGAAAGCACACAATTTAAACAGCAAACATAGTGACACGAAGCCCCATCCTTTCCCAAGTGGGGATGGAATTATAATCTATTGGTCTGAAGGTTAGTGTCACATCTATCTAAAATCACATTCTATCAAAGGGATTGGGCTGACCACCTGTGGACTGGAAGGCAACGCCCATCTGCAGCGCCACCATTTGGCTGCCTGGTATGAAGAGGAACAACATCCTCCAACACATTACATCTTTCATCTGGAATCCTAAACCAACTAACTTAGGTTGTCCTAAGCTACTTCTGCAGTCATGCTGCTGTAGACTACTGGATGACAACCTGAGCATTTCCCTCTCTTTACTTTCTTATTGTCATCGGAGGAGGAAGAAGTGGAGAGAGTGCTGGAAGTCAAAGGTTCCATGTTCTGCTGGGCTTTCTTAGATAGAAAACATTTTTGAATAATTAACTGACCTTAACGCACCCCTCAACAGCTAGGATCAATTGGAAAGTACGTGTGATTGAATTTTTCTTTGTAAAGACAACATTTGTTGTGAAATAACACTATAGAAATAAACTTAGTTGATTGAATCCATTTGTTAGTTCCATCATATCAGCCGTTGTGATGTCCGGTCTTGGCCATCTATCCTTGCTTGATGTTCTCCTGTTATCTCAGAAGGCAGAAGCTGAGATTCAGCATTGCTTCATGTTATCTGGCTGAGGCCCATTGTTTAGAGCAAAAGATGTTTGCAGTCTAGATTTATTCAGACAAAATTCATCTGCCTTGAAGATATGTTGACATTCCTAGAAAACTCTGAAGTTGTTGATAAAGTCTGGCAGTGCATGCTTTTTAAAGCCATTTATTGATTATTAGCAGCCTACTGTATGTATTGTCTCCATGTCAAACAGCAGTCATTGATAAACATCCTGATTTTGAGTGAATAAAAGTAATCCTTCTAAATTTCTGATTGTTCCAGGGGTGCATAGCTGTCTGTCAGTCCCTTCATTAGCTTGAATCAGCGGTAAGGTTGTCTCATTTCAATGTCCAGCATTTACCTCCACATTTATTCCAAGTTGATAGATCTTTTTGTTCATCACGGCTCTAAACAATAAAACAATCCACAGAGTCTTACAATTTAAGAGTAACTCTGCTGTGAAGGCTGGCAATAGCCAAAAAAGCAGGGTTTATACAATAACTACTAAAAAGCAAAAAATATCTAAAGTTAAAATTAATACAAGAAAAAGAGAAGCTGCTCGTCCTGTTTCAGAGAGTCTGCTAGCTAAGGGCTCATGGCTGTAGTGGATCTTAAACAAATAACACCAAGCATTTTATCGAGACTTTAAAACTCTGCTGCTTGAGATAATTTATTATATTAGGTGTAAAGCAGAAGATTAGGGGAACTCACCAGAAATACCATAATCTCTGAATGGACAAGGCTCTGACACAGCAGCGAGTTCCACAGCAGTCCTCATAGGAGCGACATCTGCAACGAAACAGACCGACAGAAGGTTTCAGCTTTCTTCTGAAAGGTTTCAGACTTATAAGTTCTAAGTTATGAATCTTCTACAGAAGCATTGTTAGAATTATTTGAAGGCACATAATCAGCCCAGAGAGGTTTATGTTCGCAGGTTAGAGAGACTCGCCTATGTGTGCATGTACTCCATCTTAAGTCCAGAGCATACTAGTTTTTTGTTGCTTTTGCCACCACTGGATGATATGCATATAAGATATAACAAACAGCATTATTCAGCGATGCGATGAGTTTATAGCAGTTGTTCCACCATGTTTGTCATTCTGACATTCTGCCATCACTGTAGTTCTAAAGAGCAGCTCAGAGGGAGAAACTAAATTCTGTCTATTTTGAGTGTAACTGACACTGTTTTGTGTCAATTAGTCTTTCGTTTTGACTTGAATTTGGCTCAATTTTTGTTGGCACAGTTACTCAAAATGCCAACAAAAGTAATAGCCCCCCTCACGGGTTCGAGCCGCACATTTTGATATATATATTGTGAGGGGGCACGCAGCGGTACGGGCCGCATTAACGGTAGTAACAAGCGGCAGTTATTTTGAGGTGAAGAACAATAGGTGTCTGCCATACATTTCTATGGCAGGCCCCAATAAGGAGGTGTTCTATTAGGTGAAGAACAATAGGTGCCCATTGCTATGGGCAGGCCCTAATAACTTTCCAAGCTATTATAATTCATTTCATGTAACAATGCCTGTTTTAATATGCAGATAATTGTGAAGGTTAAAAATCGAGTTAATTGAATTGGACTTACACAAAATATGCAGGATATCGTTCCTCAAAGTACCAGCAAAACTTCTTGGCTTCAACACACTGTAAAACAAAATAAGGTTATAATTAGGGTAACATTGACTAATGTGAATATTAAAAATTGACTACAGAAACAAAAGCTTCCAGGTCAAACCTGCATGAGAAAATCAGCAGAACTGCTGCCTGACCAATGGCGAATAAAGAAAACTCCGAAAAAGTGTTAGAATTCTGAGCATTATCAGGATCTGTCCTCATAAGACATAAGCAGTAAGATAAGAGATATTATATGAGAGATGCGAAATTTTATAACAAATAATTAGATTAGTTTTCACAGCTCTCCATTATGATTTCACCTGGCGACTGAAACCATAATGACTGCTTTAAATCACTAACTACACACATTTGCTTGATTTGAAAATTCTGTTTCATCTCTTTCACTCCAACACTCTAATCTCCCATCCCTCCACTTCCTGTCTTATTGATGTCTCTTGACCACTCATGATGCCTCGGACATCAAAAAGCAGGATAAACTCAGCGATCATCATTTCCATTTGGTGTATTTGGACTGAAGTAAACAGGAAGTGGGAAATGGACGAAGCAGGGAAGACACTCAATACTCTGGCAGTGAGAATAGATGGGTAAGTGATCTCTATTGTTGAGCTTTCACACTGTGGAAACCCCCTCTGGATATCCCAGGGCTGCAGACAGGCTTTACCATAATGATTAACCAATAATTATTTTGAAAATCAAATTAAATTATAGAATAGTAAAGTAACCATCCATAATTTTTTGATTTTCATGTTTGTCTCATTCTACAGTGTCCCTAAAGACCACTGTAAAAATCAAAGGAAAAGCTCAGTGTTCTACATTAGTATTACACAGTAAAAAAAAAAAAAAGAGATTGTTATAAAGTTTCTAATTTTAGAGCATGAAGCTCATTATACAAATCACACAATGAAATCTTTCAAGCATTTATTTCTTGATATTGTGACAATTGTCTTACAGATAATGAAAACCTCAAATTCAGCGTCTCAGAAAATTTTAATATTGTGATAAGGTTAAAGTAGGAAAAATCATCTGGACACACAGGAGGTCAATGCTAGAGATGCTGCTTGTTTTGTTGTTTTCTCTGTTTTTTCACAAACACACAACCTCTCTTTTTCTCCATCACACAAACACACACAGAAAGACTCTTACACTACAAACTTATTTTAGATCTTATACTTAGTGATATAAAGTCAGAATGACATGTCGCATGGAACAGGAAATAATATTAAAAAGTTTTGAAGAAGACTTCAAGCAGACATCATCTTAGTTCAAGAGTCGCCACATATCTGAATACATAGAATATTACGCAATCTGGTCATATACAACTAAAAACTGAAATTGAAATATTCACAAGAAAGAAAGATGACATGATGTGACAGCACAGCAAGTTGTCAGTGAGATACTGAGCTGGTCTGTTTGGTGAGATGTATCACTTTTATTCATTTTTGATTAACTGAGTTTTAAATTGAGAAGGCTGGCTGAAACCAGCCTTCTCAATTTAAAATTTGATTTTACTTTAAGTTTTAATAAGAGGCGTAATACTGGTGACGAGTATAATCACATAACTTTTGTGCTTTAAATACATATTAAAAAGTGAATAACTTGTTTTTCACATTCTTTGTGAGACTTTTCTTCATGGCAAAAAGTTGTTTCCTAAAAATTCAGTTAATTTGCCTTAAACCAGGGGTCCCCAAAGTGGGTCTTGGAGGGCCAGCATCCTGCATGTTTTAGTTCTCTCCCTGATTTAAAGCACCTGGATCAAATGATGTCTTGTTAAGAGGCCTAAGAAGAACATTGAGATGCTGAAAAGGTTCTCACTACCACCAAGGAGAGAACTAAAACATGCAGGATGATGGCCCTCGAGGACCCACTTTGACCGGCTTCTGACATGTCCTCCTCCTAACCCCCAGGATAAATCTCAGCAAAAAAAATAAAATAAAAAACAGCCAAACTTTTATTAGCAGATGGTAATAAAAGCATCTGCTTTTATTAGCATGAAATGATTTGAGAATGATTCTCAGTCATTTCCTGATTGAGAATCTGGGAACGGATTCCAATTCTCGTTCATTACTTTTGAAAAAAAATAAATAAATAAAATACACCACAAAAAAACAAAACAAAAACATATCTACTGATTGTTTGATAAATATATCAGTTTTTAATCATATAATAATAAAGCAAATAAAAGATCCTGTGCTTTACAATCTAAAAAGTGTCTTTGGCTGTAGTTTATCTTTATCAACTTGTTTATATTGATCTCACTTAATTCCCTTAATTCATTTGATTAAGTGATGACAACTTACTTTTGCTGCATGTCTTCCCCCTCCTGCACTACCCACTTTCCTGTTTATCTACTCTCAAATAAAAGCTGCCTGAGCCAATAAATAAATAAATAAATATATAAATAAAAATTGTCACTTTAAACACACTTAATTCAGATAAACAAAAAATACATTGATTTGGATGAACTTAGTAAATTAAGTTGGATAGACTTAATTGAATTGCTTGTTAACAATTGAAGCAATTCAGTTACGTTGTTTCAACTAATTTATTTTTACATCAAAACATGTCCATAAGCTTGATGTGATTTTCATTATACTTTGCATCCAAAGCACATCCTATAATGAAAGCTTTTTAAAGTTATGCACCCAGAATTTTCAGATGTTATGGATTTATATCATAACAGATAAACTAATGTTGATCTTTTAACTAACTCTCTTCACTTTAAGACAACAAATAGTTACTTGTCTTCAAAACAAAGATTAAACCTATTTTAATATTTCCAGATCAAATATTAAACTTGATTAAGAAAATTATTTTGAACCAGAGCATAAAACCAGAATGCAGAATGTTTGATATGATCTCATTTCTAAACCTCAGGAATCATAACCCTTCATCACAGAACTGCATGATTAAGCAATCATGTTGTAATTATTGCTTCAAAAATGATTCTATTGCTAAATTAATTATGAATCACAAACTAGAGACAGCAGTATAACATAATATAATATAACTGTTCCAGCAAGAGTTGTCACAGATTTTTGGTAAGGGCACCATAGCAAAAGACAGGCTGTAAAATGAGCTTTTGTTACCCACAAGATTAAGTAAAATCTTCTTGCCCAGGTTGCAGCTTCAACAACTTTGTCATCTGGACAAAGCTGGCAGCACTAAGGATCATGTTCCTTGATTTCTCCAGAGAATTTAACATAATTCATCCTGACCTGATCTGTGAGAAACTCCAGAAGACAGAGATGGATGCCTCAACAATCACCTGGATCTGTGATACCTCACAACCAAATATGAATATGAACAGCTTGTATCAGAACTCAGCCCTCTGCTAACTCCATCAAACAGAGCTTTTGTTTGATGGAGCAAGTGTGTGTGTGTGAGAGAGTGTGTGTGTGGCGGGATGAACACAAAGAGAAAGGCTGTCGGGTGGTTTCCCCTACTAACCAAAGCAGCAGCGGTCAGACCAGCCTACTGCTGCCCGCCAGTCCAGTTCTGTTCGCCGCCGCTGCTCCGGCAGGAGGATGCTCTGACTGTTCAGCGGTTCAAGCTTTGGGATTTCGCTCTGGTTCTTTGTCTACTCAGCTGCGTGCTAAACTTGGCAGACAGCGACATAGTGACGGCTTAATACTCAGGGCTTTCCTGTACAATCTGTCTGATTTCTGCCCAGAGAGAAGAAATGCTGCCTTGTGTTAGTTTTAAGTAGAATTTGGCAACTAGACATGGAAATACTCCACAGCCACCACCAGAGCTCCATCACAGGCCAAGCGAAGCCGAAGCTCAGGCACAACAACGAGCACATTCCCCCTCTGACAGCCAACCGGAGCCACACACAATCAATGGCTATGGCAGACAGCACTCACCTCTACTAACAGCCACAATGTCACCGCGGCAACACCGCCGGCAAGTGGGCTCCTCATGTCTCCGTCGCTAACGGAGGCAGCAGCTGCAACAGAAGAACTGAGAGGAAGCGCTCCTTTGTCACTGAGGCGGTTTCATCCTCCCGGCTTCCGCTGCGGAGACACCGAATGACGCGCAGTATCTATCTATCTATCTATCTATCTATCTATCTATCTATCTATCTATCTATCTATCTATCTATCTATCTATCTATCTAATATTGCAAGAATATATTTTCAAATTCGTTATAATGTGGTTATTTCCTATAAATTTGTGGAATTACTCCAGTTATATAAACTACATCAAATGATGTCAAGCTTGTCCACTCTAGAGAATGTCTTTCTGTACGTTGCTTCTGCCTCCTAGTGGTAATTTGAAGTCATTTCCAATAAACAGGAATACCAAACCGGAAATCAAGGGATTTATTTTCCAGCTAATCATTTCTGAAGAGCATCTAATGAACCCAGAGAATTCCTCTGTCCACCTCCTCTGAACTACAATATGCTCACACTGCTATTTGTTCTTCTGTTTGCCTGCTCTGATGTTCACAGATGTACACAACTCTTGATAATTTGGAAATATTTATTCACAATACATAACATTTCTGCTACAAATATGTTCCCATAGCAATAAATCTCGGATCACAGAGGAAAACAGACATCTTGCATCGCAGCTAAAACAGTCTCAGGATACACAAATGCACAGGACAAGATCTACAGATGCACAGGTCCACACTTGTATTTTTGATGCAAACACAAATATCTCTTGATTTCCAAGCTGCTTCTGGCCTGAGTTGCGTTGCGTTTGTGTGTGAATTTTGAGACTCCCCTGATGTCTCAGAGAAACTGCAGCACAGGTAGGAGACAGTTTGGTCATGATCATGTTACTGACTGTTTGTAGAGACTCATCTAAATCCTAATTCAATAGCAAGCATGTACCGACTGACATATGAAATCAGAAAAAGCAGAAAGGTCAAACAGGTCAGCAGAAAACTTGTGACTAAACTTGTGACTTTTGCCTTGTGGCTAATTAAAAAAATGGATATAAAACCAAGAACCAAAACACATTTGTTGGCTTGAAGATACAAGTGTATATTAGGGTCTTTGTAGATAATCATAAATGTTTTGATTTTATGAGCTCAGAAAATTTCCAAGTTTTTTCTAAACAAATTTCAAATATTAATCTAAGAGTTTCTGAGTTGTTTTCTTGCATATTTACTCCTTCATCTGCAATGTCCATAATAACATATAATAAGTGCATAAATGTGTGCTGCGCAGATCATTTCAGAAAACACTCACAACTGCCTGAGTTCCTGAAGCTTCATCTGGTCCATCCAAAGCTGGATACACCACTGCTGACCCTTTCTGGGACTCATTAGTGTGTCTGTAGCTGCTGCTAGGTGATGTAGCTACATGCTAACAGTTGGGGCTCTTCCACAGCCAGTTTAACTCATTCATGGTGCGACATTCTGGGACCATGAACCCCAAGGTGGGTGAGCTCAGCAGCAGCCGGAGAGGCAGAAGGTCCTGGTTCTGAAGCAGTCTGAAGCAGAGTCTGCATGACTGAAGGTCCCTCTGATAAAAGATTTTAAATTTTACATCTTATGGCTGAATATGTGGTTGCTTTTAGTTCTTATTTTACTCCACTGTTTTTAAACAGTTACTTTAGTAACAGATGCTTCCAGCATGTTACCATATGGCCTTTAATATCTACACAACCTGCTGTTGGGAAGTGAATGTGGAGTTGGCACAAATAAATAATGAATGAAAACATTAAACACAAATATTCTACATTTCATCTGAAATTCTTCCAACCACTGTTCTGAATTCTCTGTTTGGACAGCAGTCTGTCCAAATGGTCGCTGAATTGTACTTGAAGTGCCTGTTAGCTCTAGGCCTTTGTCTCTCATGACAACCCACACAGAGATCTGTCTGAAACTGTTCACAATTTGTTTGGTCTGGTTAGAAAAATACAATTTAATGACAATCAAGCAACAGTAGCTGCTGCAGGATAACTGAAATGCATCATGGAAATAAAAAAAATGTGAATAAAGGAACATTATTAAAATGAAACAGCTTAAATAGGAGGAAATGTATGTGCTGTTTTCTAGATGTGAGTGCTGGTGGGGGTCAGTAGATGCAGTCTCCCTGCAGAACGCTGAAGGATCTCAAGCCTGAAGCGTTGTGAGACGGCCTTTTGTTCTGCAGCCAGCATCGCCTCTGGAAGTCTGGTGGCCCTGACCCAGGGTGTAGGCAGCCAGAACGATCAGCTCCTCCTTCATTGCTGCCTCTCCTTCCTCATCTTCCTCTTCCTCAGCTATGCTGCTGCTGGCAGGTGGTGCACTGTGGGTGGAGCTTATGGAAATGCTGAGTGTCTCTGGATGCTGTACTGGGAGCATCTTCTCCTCCATTGGGGGTTTCTGGGTGCCTGTCCTCTGAAGCCAGGGGTGTGTAAGGCACTGCTCCACTCTGGCCCGCTCTCTGCAGACACACACACATTGCAGCACACACTGCCAGGAAGTGGAGCCAACCAAAGAACTTCTTCACATTTTGTCTGTTTACAACATTGGGAGTCCAAATAAACAAACAAACAAACATGGATACATGGATAAGTTCACAGAACGGTTAGGTTTTAAAACAATATTCCAAGTTTTGAAGATCTCACTGGGAAGGGAATTATTTAATATTTATACAAATAAGTAAATTGATATTTGTCTCAATCCCTTGACTGTGATGGGTTTCTGCTCTCTTAGTACTCATTATCGTCTGTTAAATAGCATGGCACAATATTAAAGTTTAAAGTAATGGGAGATTTGCTAGCAGTTACCTTCCTACAGTGGTAGTTCTGCTGAAGCATTCATCTGTCCATGAGGTCAGCCGCATCTTTTACATTTTTACGGTCACACTGGCATTTCACTTCTTAAAACTCCTTTGTTTGCCTCCACATGTAAGATGCTGATATTCTGCTTGTTTTATTAGTCTTTTATTACATGTCTGGTTATGTATTTTAAAGTATT
>CAEGAD010099412.1:0-77683 GCA_903067055.1 Poeciliopsis paucimaculata | reverse complement strand
TGATGTAAAGCACTTTGAAATGCCTTGCTGCTGAAATGTGCTATACAAATAAAATTTGATTGATTGATTGATTGATAGGCACTGTAAAATAGTGTGGTCAAGGGTCCTCAAGGTGAGCAAAAAATCAGCATCAGCCACTGGTTTAAGATTCTTCTGATGACGTTTATTCCATACATTTTCCTCAAACATTCCTCCCGAGCTTCCAAGAACTTAGTGTTTTTAAAGCCTATTGGCAACACACCTGCAGTTAAGTGGGCCAAACCACAATTAAACAGAAAAAAAAAAAAATCTAAACAGAAAAACAAAAACATTATTAATCTAATTTACAAACTCATCTACATAATGAAATGGTTGGAAAAATAAACAATGTAATAGAAGATAACTCAAAAAGTTACTTAAAAAAAACAACAACAAAAAACAAAGCAATCCTTCAAAGAAAACCCTCTAATTGGTAGAACCCAGAAAGGTAATTAATGACATCATCCAGCGATTCAAGCAGGAATCACTGGGCCGGTCCCTCCCATCTTGTAGATATACTGGTGCATATCTACAAGAAACAAACAATGGTGAGTAAAAAGGAAACCAAATACCATGAATATACCTTGAAACAAACAAATTTACCCAATAAGCCAGAAGTAGTCATTCTAACCTAAACATATAAATAGATGGAAACTGCAACATAATGCTAACACAAAAAAATTCTAACTCAGTTATTCAGCATCAAGACAAAGATGTGGATCCCTTGAAAAAAAAACACAAAATAAACAACAGTTTGATGCAATCACAATAAAGTCTAAGCATACTTTTGAGATTTGAGCATTCCATATATGATAATTTCAGTCTTTAAGATACTTTTCCTGCTCTGAGTAGCTGTTAGCTTCATGCATCCATGAGAAGTTTGATTATCATGAACAGTCAGTTGCTTAGCAGTCAATTAAGCAACTGACTGCTTAACTGATTCCATTTCTGTAGCTGGAACAGAAATGAATCTGTTCCAGCTACAAATATAAATAAGCTGGACACTAAGAACGGAATCAAAGTGGATAAAAAGTGATCAGTTTGAAATGAAACATAAAAAAACCAAACACAAATATCAGAAATATTTAAAAGAATATAACAAGGTTAAAAAATATATTATTTTGTATAGTTTGATCCTCTTGTCAATTAAGTGTTTTGTTGCAAACTAGATCTACAATATCTCACAAAGGCATCTGACAGATGAAAAAAACACTTAAAAGACACAAATAGCTTCATAAAATTTCAGATTGTTTTGGTAAGAATACCATCAATATTCTTATCATATAGCACTTTGAAATGCCTTGCTGCAGAAATGTGCTATACAAATCCAATTTGATTGATTGATTGATTGATTGATTGATTGATTGATTGATTGATTGATTGATTGATTGATTGATTGATTGATTGATTGGCATCAAGCTATTGAAAGATAGGGCTTTTTTGAAATTGAGGGCAAAAAGTTGTTACCAGAAAATACTAGAAATTTGGCTTAGTCTTATTTGTGAGTCACAATAAAATCTGATAGAGTCTAAGTATTGCTTGAGACAAAGAAAGGTACTTTGAAATACATCAGTATAATTGTTCCTCCTTACCTTTCTGTAAACCTATCTCTCCCAAATATATATCTGTTGGTGTCTGTCAGCAGAGAGAATGGACTGTGTGATGTTATGCAGCAATGTGACTCACTTGCTTTAGGAGATAAACGCTGTGACTGAATCATACATTTATCAGACCATTGTCATGTTTACTTCTGTGTTTAATGAAATTAAAGTTGCACCGCTTTCTCTGTGAGTCCTAAAGAAGCTGCACTTAAAGTGAAGGGGAAGGATCAAGTTTTCAGTGTTACAGGCTGCCACATTGAGAGTTTGCATATTTTTAGGTTTAAGAAGGACTCAAATTCATTTTATAGAATTTGAGTTTAACTTGTGATTACTCTAAGGATCAGTGTTTTGCTAAAACTGCCCTGAATATGCTTTTAACATACGTCTTATGTTTTATAACATCATTGATCATAAAATTTTATCTGTTACATTTTTCTTATAGGCTAATCCCGTCTTGATGCTGTTACCATAACATTATGACCCTTAACACTCAGAGAGATAAGGAGCCTCTGCGGCGTCGAGGGAGCACACCAATTCCTCCCCTCTATCAGCAGCTAAGTGGGACTTGGGACCTTCGAAGATCCCTGAGCACACAGCCGGAGTGTCCTGGTCCAACTCGCAGCCACCCTCCTTTAGGGCAGTCAGCATCTTACCATCCCGGAGACAAGTCCCTGCACTACCGCGCTCACTGGAGTTCTGACTCGGATGACGACTCACAGAGTGAATCAGAGTGTGTTTACAGAGTGGTGTTGCTTGGCGACCATGGTGTCGGAAAGACCAGCCTCGCAGGCATATTTGCTGGAATCACAGAGAAAGATGATCAACCCGGAGGTGGGATGCTGTTTGTGGAACTCTTTAATAAATTAGTAGTCAGTGTGTTTTCATGTTTTTAGCAGTTCCTTAATTTATTGCTTTTTCATTAAACAAGATGTTCAATTTATTGCACTCTGTAAATATCTTTGTGGATTCTGGTTTCCATCAGTCATGACAGGGTCCAAAGTTCTCAGCATCATTCACAGGAAATGAAGCATGTGGAAAGTGGAAACAATGATCATCATGTTTAGCTTGCCACTCTTTCTCTAGATGCATAGCTGTTTCAGCATCTTCCATCAGTCCTCACAATCACAGATTGACTCTGCGATTTAGAGATCCTGGCACCATATGGCCCCCACAACACGTCACAGTGGTCCTTGTTCTTCTGACTGAAGACAGTTACAATCACAGCTGCTTTGTATCTGAAAATAAATGTTAAGAATTTACGACTACTTAAAATCTTGAAGAGACACATTCAGGTAAAAGCCACATATAATGCTACATATAAGTAAATAAATTCAGAATTTTTATGAAGCATAAAGTTGACTCACTATGAAAAGCAACAATAGGTATGAGGATAAATTAATACATTAAAATAAAAATAAAAATACATATACAGGACATTATTATGGGGTAGTCACTATGCCCCTGATATTCTTCCCAAAAAAGGGTGTTGTTGGCACCACAGTTACCAAACAGTTCAAAGACATCTGTCTTAAGCAGCATTTTAGATTTCACTTGTATGAAGTTTTTTTGACACACAATTTGTAGTCTTTGGTGTACAAAACCTCCCATGGATGCAGAAAAGGCAGATTTGTGCACAGTATCTTTGACTTTGTTGTGGTATGGCAACCTTGACTGGCCCGACATTATTGATGAGCTCTTGTGTCATGTGACTTTGGGCCTCTGGCTATGATTGGCAACCCATATTGATCCATTCGCAGTCTGACATACTGTGAGGACAGGGTTGGTGTGCTGTTAGTTGTACTGAATTAACTCTGGGTTTTATTTAGCATTTTGTACATATTGTTGACCCAGAGATTGTTTGTGCTGTTATTGTTTCCTCATTTGTCTCAACAGTCATTGTGGTGGTAGATGTGTTTTAGTTTTTAGAACTTCTGTCCAGTTTTTGGCCAAAATTAAGGCTTTTCAGAAACCAGTTTCACTTTGAAGATTCATCACTTTAGTTTAAGCTAATATTTTCATAAAGTTAATAGTTCGATATAAATGTGAGTTTTTGACAGCACCTCAAATGTGAGCCCAACACTTTCTTCCCAAGAGATTGTAAATAAAATAGAAAAGAAATGTAGAATAACATGAACAAGTGTACTGGACTGGTGTTTTACCCTTGGAAAATACATATCTGCTTAGGTTTAGTAGTCTAGAATTTGTGATTTCTAAACATTTATATTTTTCATTTATATTTCAGAACATTTTTTGAATTTAAGTTTAATTCATTTTAAGACCATGCAATTCAGTTATTTTAAAGACAATAAAATAATAAAGATATTTGGAGTTAATCTTGTTTTATAAATGGTAAAATAATTTGAGTAAAAAAATTAATAAATAAAGCCTGCAAAATGTAACTTTAATAACCAATCAGAAACTAAATATCATCAGCTATAGTGAAAGGAAGATCACAGTAAATTTATTTCACTGTGTAGTAAAAGGTCAGGGAAAAATTCAGATTTTTTTAATTGGTAGATGTGTCAACATGTTATATTATTATTGTTACATCAGACTCACAAAACTGTCCTGAATTGAGAAAATAATGTTTTCTAATATGGCAACAAATCATCCAAAATGAGCAGCGTTAAATGGCAAGATAAGTATAAAAAAATATTGTGCAGTTTATTTATTAGCATCAACTTTTTACAAAAGGGTTTGTTCTAAATAAGATCAAATGTTTTAATTCTCATAACTGCCAGAGTAATTTGAAAAGCAAAAGAGAAAAGAATCAAAAAATATTTTACACAAGGGTCAAGTGAAGTTTATTGTTATATCTCATGTCAACAACAAGGCATCGCAAAGTCAAAACCTTTTTATATGAATGAATTCAAAACTCAAATCCAACGTAACAACATAAGAGAGAGGAGATGTTAAACATTAAATTTTATCAGCTGTTTATGTGCCTGTATTTATTGTTCCTTATGTTCCTTACAGAGTACACATATGAGCGAACACTGATGGTGGATGGAGAGGAAACAACACTGATTGTCATGGACACATGGGAGAGTGATAAATCGGTATGCTGTTTTTGAGTGTGTGTATTGGTGTGTAAATATTTCTAAGCATGAAATCTAACTTCTTAGTTGTGTCCAGATAAACAAGAAGCATGTCATGAATCTGTGTATGCATAAGTCATCATTGTTAACAAAGGAAAACGTTCTGAAAATGTAATTCGACCATCTTTTTCTTAATAAATCAATTTAAAAAACACAGCTTAAAATCCAGCACAACCAATCAATTGCCTGGGTATTAAGTATTAATTTGTGTTGGTAAAATATCTTCCAAACAGCTGCTTTCTTTAAAATCTGTGCAACCATTAAAAAAGAAAAATGTAGTAGGCAGTCATGGTCAAATTGACTCCATTCATTTAAAGGTAAACAACAATTTCTTTCTGTAGGTTATTTACCAACTTAATTTATTAGTTTATTAATGTTTGTCAAAATTCAGTAATATGAATGAAAATGTACAATCTGGTCTTTACAGTTTCTAAAAGTATGAAAATAACCTCAAACAAACTTCAGTGAAGTCATAACATCACTGACTTGATAATGTTAGTATTTCTTAAACAATATAAAACCACAATAAAAATGTTTGTAGAAAAATAAGTATAGCTATGCCACAACCCTATGCAAAGTACCCTAAAAGTTAAAGGTGATTCACTTTATTTTTACTATCCCTTTATTCTGTTTAGGAAAAAATAAGAAGTCTCTGTCCTTGTGTCCTCTGTTAGGAAAAAGGAGACCCATCCTGTCATGATGACTGCCTGAAGGTGGGGAATGCTTATGTTATTGTTTACTCTGTCACTGACCGCTCGAGTTTTGATTCAGCTGCTGAACTCCGCATAACACTGAGGCGCGCACGACAAGCCGAAAATCTTCCCATCATCCTCGTAGGAAACAAGAGTGACTTGGTCAGGGCCAGAGAAGTCGCCGTGGAAGGTGGGGTCATTGATCCGTAATTGAAAAATGGCTAAACATCATTTGATCCTACTTTAATAATTTAGGCTCTTTCCTTTCTTTCCTAGAGGGCAGTGCTTGTGCGGTAGTGTTTGACTGTAAATTCATTGAGACGTCTGCATCCCTGCAGCATAACGTGTCCGAACTGTTTGAGGGCGTGGTGCGACAGATTCGTCTCCGTCGGGACAGCAATGAGGTCACAAAGCACAGAAACTCAATCTACAAACGTAAAGAGAGCCTCACCAAGAAGGCCCGACGTTTCCTGGATCGACTGGTGGCACGAAACAACCAGCGAATGGCGGTTAAAGTGCGCTCCAAGAGCTGCCATGATCTAGCTGTTCTCTGAAGACTTGCTTTCATCAAGACTTTTATTGTGATTTCTTGAACGATTGCCTGCTTGTGATACTGTGGAAAATAGCATCAGCTGTGTCTATCACGACCAATGGTTCAGGCTCAGACAAAGCTGTCACTGACAAAATGAATGAACAAAAGACACGTTCTGTGACTATGGCTTCCCTGTTTTACTATGTAGTGTCAAATTCGTTGTGACTTTACTTCCAAATGACGTCAATATGAGGATTTCAGATGAATGTAACAGATCACCACTCTATGGTTTAACAGTGGCATGAGTGCGTTTAGGTGTGTGTGGGCCTGTTCGTGTGTGTGGGTGTGTGTCAGTAGAGGTGATGGGACATTGGTCATCATGGGGAACCTGATTACTGTGTCCACCCTGTTGTTATCCCAAGATTTCTTGTGTTCAGATTAATGTGCTAAATAAAATTTCAAAAGTCATAAAATCATGTCTACTAGAATTGTACTAAAAAAGACTTATTTTGCAATTTTTAAATATTTTTTAAATTAGCATTACATATTTGGCAGTGAATATTGAAAAGTGAAAGTTCTGTCATTTTTTACCCCTTCATCCTACTATGCACCCAGTTTCCTCAAGATAATATTCTGGTGATGTTAAAATTTGATACCAAACCAAGTCATGTTGCTTTTACTGTCATTACAAACATAAATGGGTGAAACGCTGCAAAGTTACATAAGATTTAATCTTCCAGGAACCTAGCACTACATATTCATTTACCAACTTGATTAAAATGTGAAGCACATAATCTGAAAGTGAGGACCCACATGACTATCTAATGTTATGTTAAGCGTTCATGTAGGAGTTTCATGGGATTTCCCACAATACTGCTGGCTTTACCGATCCAGGGTGTGTGGTAAATGAAAGAAAGACAATGACAACTTTTCAGTGGAGTGCTTGAAAAATGTTCAAATATGAATTCATCATTCAAGTCATCAAGGGAAGACCAAGGAATACGATGGGGCATTGGGGATTCTTTCCAGGGGATCTGTTTAAGTTAAGTGCTGCGTGGTCACTCTGTGGTTTTATTAAAGCCAGTGATCATTTCTTTTGATTTAGCAACTCCCAGTAACAACTTGTTGACTTTGCTTCAGTCTGTAAGCCATCACACCTCCTCTCTGTATGCTGACTTGACATTTTTATTGATGAAATCCACCATGGTAAACTTTGCAGATGACATAATGCAGTTTATGTCTGCTGCACTGTGCAGCAGTGCACAGATTAGGACTGAGTACACAACTCTGAGGGACCCCAGTATTCAGCACCTTTCTGTCAAAATGTCAAAGATCCAGTTGCAGAGGGAGATGTTTACATTCTATACAACAATAACTCTTCCACAGTAATTCTCAAGTCAAATTCTCAACCATAACTAAGCAAATATACTTTTTACCTTGGATTTCCTCTATATTGGAGCAACAGAAAATTCTTGTGAGTTATTGGGAGGAAAGACCAAGTGACAAGGATGTTAGATCTTTCTGAAAATTAGCTTCCAACTAGCAAAGGCCCAGTGTAAAAATACAAAAAGTAACCCTATAGCCTGGTTATTTTGGCATGCTTAATAATGTATATTTTCAAAGATATTTTGGAAAGAAAGGTACAATTATAATTTAGCTCATTAGTTTTTCATCTGCATACAAGCAAATAACTGGTTTATTCGCAGAAACACTGCTTTGTTAGGCAAACTATTTTTTACTACAAAACACAACTTGTGTCAAGTGAGATTATCCAAATTTTGAACAGAGTAAAGAAAACCACAAAGAAAAGAAAGAACAGAAATTTACTTTTGTTTTGCAAACCACCACTGTGCATCATCAAAGGCATTTTTAAAAATTGACACCTTAAAACGTTCTCATCAGCATGTATGCTTGTCAGGTTCACACTGGTAGCTATAAATGTAACAATTTTTGAAAAAGAAGATTGTTTTTAAAAAATTTTACAGTAAACTTATTTATTTAACATTTTTCAGATTAATTTCTTTCAGGAAAATCTCCTGGTGAGCCTTGGTTGTTTTGTTCAGTTCTGTCAGCTGAACCTACATGGATCAAACATTAGTAATCCACATTGCATAAACACACTGTCAAAACTCTTGAATGTTTACTGTTGCCTTGGTAATTTGCTGTCTGTTAGCCAGTGTCTGCTAGAAGAAGCTGTTTACTGAATGGTCGTTATGATAACACAGTCTAATGCAGACACCTCTACATGACTGAAATAAAACAGGCCACATGTTGGAGAGATTGTCTTTGGGATTTCCCTGCTTGGAGTTTAGTCTACAAAAAATACATGTGATCCATGCCTTTTGTGCATATTTAAGTATTGGGACAGGTAATGTTAACAGTGACTTCTGTAAATACAACTTTATTAAGCAACACTAATTGGGGCCTGCCCAGAGCAATGCATAGGGAGGGAAGTCAGTCACTGCCTCCCATTCAATGCATGGCAGGCACCTATTGTTCTACACCTAATAGAACGTCTCTTTATTTTTCTTCCGTTACTGTTAACAGTGATACGTATTCAAAAACCGTTTGAAGCGTATGAGAGGGCTATTTGTCATCTCCGATAGTACCGCGATTCAAATTTGTACCTTACCCAAAGTAATAGCAGTGATGACAGAAAGATGGTGTGTGCTGAACTCTGAAATTTTTGAGAACTGTATGAAAATGAATGGCTAAGAGCGTGAGTTTACCCTGTCGCATCATATCGCTCTGAAGCACCTTGACAGAAAACCGTAAGTAGATAAACTTCGAAAACATTTTACAGGAGCAGGCATGCATTGCTATGTCATGACCAACTTTGATACTATATTGTTTACACTCTGTCCAGCCACCTCTCACCCAGTGACAACTGAAGATAGGCCCGAGCCCCCCTGTGACCTTACATGGATAATTGGTTATAGAAAATGGATGGGGGGATATTGTATAAATAAATAATTTTTATTAGTCAGCTTTACTACATTCTATGTGCACAGAATTTGGTATTCAATACTAAACGTTCTCAGTAGAAATTCCAACTTCAGCAGGTTTTCTCATTGTCTTTCTTTCTGGGAAAGCAGAAAATCTGATTTCCATTCCAAACGACCATTATAGTGCTCGTGATCCCTGTCTTAATGCAGAAGTTTAAGCCAGTCAGGTTCATTATTTTGTGATCCCAAACTTTTTGCTTTGTTCTACTTGCTTTATAGACATTTCAATCAATAAATGTAAATGTACTGCTGTATTTTCCACATTTCCCTCAGTGCTGCAGATGCCAGCCTTCAGATGATGCTGGGGATGCAGGAGGGGGGAAGAGCTGTCTGGTTCTTCGAAAGAAGAGAAATGAAGTTGAGCTGCTGTGAAATGACATCAAGCTGCTTTGGGTGAGTGCCAGTTTTATCTCCAGCCCACATCAGACAGCCTCGCTGTCCCACTTTTTACTGATCAAATTTCCTATCTGTTTATTGATCAGGTGTTTTGGTAACACACATGTACAGCGCACACTCACACACAAACAGACTGTGTTCTGCAGGGACAGTAGATGGAGGAGTGTTAAACATTGATTTGATGAGGGTAATGGAAAGAATGCCTGACTCTGCTTAACCCCTGTGACACACACACAGAGTGATGTGTAAACATCCTCTCAGTGGAGGAGGACCAGAGACTCAAAGCTGTGAGTTCAGCTCCCTCCTGAATCTGTTAAGAATAGCAACGCCTGACATAAAGTCCCTCCTAAGGGTTTCTTCTTAGTTCGAGGTGCAGAGGGTAATGAAATTAATTTTTACAAGAATTGACAATTTAAAGCTCTTTCTAGCTAAAGTGTACTATATATTTTTCATATAAAGTGCTGATCCAATATTGTCAAAAATAATCAAAGATAAATAAGAGTGATAAAACCAGGAAACCTTTCCTGTGTTACACCTCTCTGCATGAAATGTGCTCTATAAATAATGGATGATTGATTGATTGTGCGGTCTGTCTGTTCAGGTGGACGGCCTTGTCTCGATAGGTTTCAAGTCACCTCATTCTCTTTCCTTTTTCAGATGATGAATTTAACAGAGATGCTTAAGATTTTAAAAATATTCGGATCAGCTAACCTGTCTTTAAACTCAGCCATAACTTTGTCACTAACTTGACTGCTGTGTTCCTTGGTCTTCGTGATGCTATTTGGCCTTCAGAGAAAAGATGCATAAATACTGAGATTAAATCACACACAAGTGAACTTTACTAATAAAGTTGCATCTGAACGCAATTGATTGTATTTTAATTAGGCATGTAAGCATCAACAGAGAGGAATACAAATGTACACTTCACACTCATGCATTGTTTTCTTGTTTGATGATCACAAAAATTACTTTGCAACAAATTTTCACTCTTTGAGAAATCTTTCTTCATCTTCTTAGAAAAAGAATGTTGACAAAATCATCATGTTAAGTCTGTTCAAACTCATCAGCACAGTGCAAACTTATCCTTGAGTTTAAAAGAAAACGTCACATAAACCTTTAGTTAAAATACCGCAGGATTAGAAACAGGAGTCAAAATGAGGTCACAGTCAAAGATTGTAAATCTTAGCTAAACAAATGAAAGAAAGCACACCATCAAAGCAAATTTTTCTGGGAAAACATTTTATAGTTTAAAATCACAACATAAGTAAGAAAAAAAATAATAATAAAAATCAGAAAATCTAATTAAGCGATCTATACATGAGTCATCAGCATATGTGTGGCTGCACAATGTTTTCATTGCTCAGGTGGCCGATGTTCTCAGCAAAACTAAGACATTTAGTGCTGCTAACAGTCAAACTCCTCCATCGTTTTCTTTATGTTTGTATTTTTAAACCAAACAGATTAAATCAAGCTAATTGCAATTATAGCCAGTGAAAGAAAGTTCTACCACATATTCTTCTGTCCGTTTGATTATATGTTTATTTCTCTTGGCTTGTACATGAAAATCCAGTTAGAGTCCATGCAGACAGATAGCTGAATGCCTCTGTTTATTTGTTTTTCCTTTTTGCTTTTCATGAACCAGATGAACTGACTTGTGAAGCCACAAGTCTTAACCCTTTCTACATGACTGTCATGCTATGTTGGCACATCAAAAAAACTATCTCTGTAAAAAAACTATCTCTTTTTTTGATGTTGGTACATCAAAAAAAACTATCTCTGTAAAGCTAATGTTTTCCATATTTTCTTGTTGATGCTGACCAAAGGCAGTTTCATGAGTCATTAGTTTCCACAGGAAGTCCACAGAAGTTCATTCCCGCATGTAGAAACACTGACATTAGTATTCTGGGACGTACCCTCATAGTAAAGTGTCCAGAAAATCCCTGGGCTGCAGTGCATTATGAAAACAATGTCACAGGGGTGTCAAACAAAAGTACGAAGATTTGTACCACTTTTTCCCTTCCAGGTGGAAATCTCACCAGTCAGAATTTGTCTGCATGTAACTTTCTTTCAGGTTTATACTGTATTTATTCCAGTAACCTCTTGGGCTGGTGTCTCAACACCAAAAGATAAAGTAATAGTCTGATCTGACAACCTGTCCTGTAAAATAAACAGTAAAACCCTATTAATAGTAGTGTTACAATAAAGGGGTGTTTCGCAGCTGTGCCTTTCAAATGAAGGTTTGAATCTCTTTGTGGGCCTTTCTGCACTAAATACTTAGACGGTTAAACTTTATTTCATTTGTTTGGTATCTTGGTCCTTTAATGGACTGGTCACCTCTGTTCTATCTGTAGTGATAGTAATTATCCAAATCAATAACGCTTAACTGCTTAAACAAATACTGCTTCATTGTGAACTGTAAAAAAGTGTCTTTCTGATTTCTTTCTGTGCATGTACTCACCATAGCTGACCTGAACATCATTCTCAAAATCCTTTCAAACATTTCAGCCTCTTTGAGATGATCTTGATTTACAGACAGAGCAGCAAACACAGAAAGTCAAACAGTTGGCTGTATTTATTTAAATGGCACAGTCTCTGCTCTGTCAGTCTCTGACTCAGTTTATCGTTCAGACATCAGTAACCTTGCCTCAGTCAGACAACCAGTGTAAAAAGTCTTCGGTTTAAGTCTTTAATACTCTGGCTCCCCCTCCTGGATGTTTATGTCCTTTCAATCAACCTTTTCATCCCACTAACTGTTCTTTTTTCACAGCACTTCACTTCTCCACCTCTTGTCTTCTCTACTAAATTGGATTAGATACCGAATAAAGTGCACCTACATGTAAACACAATGTAAAGGAGAAACAAGGATGATGATGAACTGATTTCTCTAGAAATATATTTGTTTAGTTGTTTGTTTATATTGATGGAGACATGGTGCTTGTTATCTTTACCAAACAGACTTCAACAGAGAAAGAGCATTACTGTAAACATGCAAATTAGTGTAAATGCGAGGTATTGTGTGCATTTGTGGTGTGTGTAGTGTTTGGCGCTCTCTAGTGAGTAAACATAACATTCGTCAAATTTTACGCACTAAATCAGTAATAATGTAATAAATTATGAGATAAATAAGTTGCATTGTTTTAGGTTATTTTATGGTTATTAGTTGTGTTTATCTTTCATTTTTCTACTTTTCTTATCATATTACAAAGTATTTATATTTAAAGAAAAGTAACATCCGATTTACTGTGATGAAGAACTGAAATATTAATTTTTAGCTTACACAAATCTTATTATTATGTTTCAGAATAATAAGAAATTACGCATTTGTAACTGAAAGCTCTCATTTCAAGATGTAGTCCAGAAATATACATTTTCTTCTTCAGATCTTTCAGGTGTAAAAGAATTCAAGCAATGTATCAATGTATGCAACAATGCATGTTTTTCTTTATCTTGTCTGCTCAAATAAAATAAAGACATAATAGAAAATTAAATGAAATGTTTTACACATTTCCGATGTGTGCAACGTTTTTACCTCGTTTGTTTTGTAGTATTCACCCCCTATTGGGTGACAACTGCCACTACATTCTTTTGCTGTTCAAGAGCTCCTCAGATTTATCATAGATAAGGCGTGGTCAACATTCCAAGGCATTTGCTTTCATCGAATTACAAGATAAACAGCCTCAGCTTAGAAGCCTCAGCTTCCACAAACTCTTTCAAAATAAAAGCCCCAGGGCACGTTGGTCATGAACAGCAAATATAAACACAATAATGATTTTTTAAAACGCGTTCTCACATAGAAATTGCAATTTAGACTCTGATAGACAAACAGGTTAAACTGAGCAGCTATGTTTAAATTTTCTAATGTTGGATTAAATCATTTTAATGACAAGAAGAAAACTATCTTTCTTGAAGATCTCAAGTTAAACTACTTCGAAAACGATGTATGTATTTAAAATATACATCTTTGGGGGTTTTTTTTCAATTTTGCTTCTACTTATTTCATAAATTATAATGCTAAATTAAACGTGAGCTGCTGCAGGAAAGTCCTGCATAATAATGAGAAACTGGGTTTATGTTCCTGGTACAGGAAAGCAACGAATAAAAGACACAATATTAATACATATTTAAAAGTGATCTTGCAGTATTTGAAAATGTTCATTGTTAAAATCGCCTAAGTCGTTGTGTGGAAACTCGGTAATTCTTTTACTTTGAAGTTGTCATTTCCGGGAAAGGGTCTTTAAATTAGTTGAAGTAACTGTACAAATAACATTTTGCGAAACGTTCAGAGAACATCTTTGCAAATTACACAATACCGAAAGAGAGAGGAGCAAAGCATCGAGCAGCAACAAAATGAACAGCGCAGGTTGGTTCATTAACTTTTTACAGTTTGATGCGTCCGTTTGCAGCAGCGAGTGAAGGCACCAGATGAGCTCATATAAACGCCCATCTTTTCAATTTTTCTCAAGAGATCAATTTTCTGGTCGAGTCACTGTGAATGGCTGAATAGGAAACCGCTATAATCTTTACGACCGAGGTTAACATTGGGAGCTGATCTAATCAGAGACTGTGGGCTATTTTAGAAGTCAGTCGGTATATGACTATTTTTATTTTGCACTTCTAAATGCTTTAACTTTTTTTTTTTTTAAAAAGTAGACTCTTTCAGGTGTTAAAAACGTTTTTTGTTGTTGTTGTGTTTTTTTTTTTTTTGTGTGTTTTTTTTTGTTTTTGTTTTTTTGTTTTTTTAAGAGTACAAATTTTATACTTCCAATCATTGGGAATTTTATCAGTCTCACATAATGTCTAGCCTTGAATGACGACGATGACGCTGCAATTGCTTTCCCCTGGTGCTAAAATACTTTATTTGCGGTTAAAGCTTTTCTCTTTTTTTCATTCAATCTAAGCAATATGATGAAATACTGCACCATCCTAAATGGTCAACCATGTGCTGGCTGCACTCATCTGATTACAATGTGTCCAACAGGACCACACAGACAATAAATGATAGAGAAATGACCATGGCATGTTTAGACGTTCTTAAAGGCATGTTTGACCGTTTTATTTATTTATTTATTTTATCTGAAATCTATAGCACCAAAAAAATTGGAAGTGATTGTGAAACTCAGGAAGTGCAAAACTGAGAAGTGAAAACAGAATACGACCATTAGGATTGAAATGAGAAATCTCCTTGAGTAAGCATGCTATAAAATTTTAACAATAATCTTGTGATTTTATAGTCATTATTTATTTAATTTTTAGAAATAAAACTAAATCACTGCCAAGTAAATAAAGCTGTCCTGCTCAAAGTGTAATTGTTATAGTCTGAGTCTGACCTCCTAACTTGAAGGCAACTCAGAGGTTTTCGTCCAGTGACGTCACTGTCCATTTGTGGGCGTTTCCTACTGCAATTAAAAATGAAATGCTTTTGGCTCAAAGATCTGTATTTACTTTATGTGTTCAGGTTCATCTGCTTTTTTGTGGTAAAATGTATGTTGCAAGGTGTGCAAAAGAACTAGCGTCTCCTACAGTCACAGTTATGATTTCAGCATAATTTTTGTCTAAAAATATGATAATGTTATCACTTTTTTGTGTTTTTGTTTTTTAATTTTATGTATGAAAAGAGAATCATGTCTGATTTTAATTTTTATGCAAGTGTTTATACACCATAAAAATGTGTTTCAGTCCATTATGAAGTATTTTCAAGCACTTTTTATTTTCTGATACTGTTTTTGAAAACTGGTTTCTGATTACTCAGAATATGCAACTATGTGATTGTACTGCGGACCTTTGTGAATCTTCCTAAACCTTTGAAGAACAAAGTGTGCCTGAAAAGCAGTTGGCCCCTTTTCAAGATTTTACTATTACGGGGCCTTTTTCTAAGGATTCCTTGGAATCATGTTCCTAAGCTTTTCAAACGTGGCTTACCACTACAGATGCGGGGACGGTGTGAGACAAGTCACAACAACTGTGTGCTCCCCCCCTTTTTTTCCCTCAATCAACACTTGAATAGTTGTCAGATAACATGCCATTGCTACATGGAGTCTAAACCCCACGATTGGAGATTTTATTGGAAAAAACTAAATGCAATCTGGTTAACATGTTAAATTTGTTAAATACTTAAATATGAACACTTCTGAACAACAACTTATGAACAACCTTAGTAAAGCATGACTTCAATATGTACAAAGAGGTGAGAAAAAGAGATAAAAACTATCTGCCAATAAAATCCAATACTTCCACTGATGATTGTTTTATTTCCAGGGAATGAGAATTTCATCCACTTAATTGGAGCTCACAATTTAATTAGATATAACTGGAATTGTGTTTTTCACTTTTGATGGTCCAAAATCATCAAAAACTCTTTGTGCACATTAAAAAAGAGGATTATGCTGGTAGTTGGTGCAAAGCCAAGGAACAATCAACAATAATACTAATGAATAAAATAATTTGATTAATAAAACATCCATTATATGATTTAAAAATAAGAAATAATTGCAACAAAGTCTGAATGTGTAATTTTTAATGAGGAGTGCGTATGGATGGACGCATTCATTTCTTGAAAATTATAAACGAATTATGAGCTATGATATAAAGTAATCTAAAAACCTACTGTGACTCATCAGCAGAGCCCCACTGATTATCTGGCAAAAATAAAAAAATTGATAAATCCCAGAAAACGGATTAAAACTGAATAATTAAGGCACAGCCAGCCAATATGTTCCAGTTATTTGGGTGGTCATGTTCATCTACTTTCCATTTTCTTTTTTGTTTGTATTCAGTTGCCAAGGAAAATCTAGTTGAAGCGTCTAGATTTTGTTTAGGCTGAATAGGTTGTTCTTTTGTGATCTGCCGAAACTTGACTGGGACTAAAGTTGGGTATATAAAGTCCTGGTGTTTAGTTTCAGTTCCACCATTTTTTGTTCTGTGGTGAAAATATGCAGCAAAGTGAGATTCAAACACTTTGCCAAGTCTAAACATGTCTTAAGGTATGCTACAGAAATTCTAAAACCAGTTTAAAGAAGTTTTAAGAAATAAAGAGTGGAATAATCTGTTTTCATTATTTCTATTAGCTATATATCCGCCTCAACATGCCCCTGCAGCCAACCCGTTCGCAAGCATGCCTGGTTATGAGGGAATTGGTGCAGGTAAGGAGAGTCCAAATAATTCAGTTGTACATTTGCAGCACATTGGCATCTGACTTTCCGTTGTTGTTGCAGGTGGTTTTTTGCCTCCTCCTGTACCTTTACAGCCAGTAGCTCCAGCCCAACCTGGTCCCACTCCTGAAGAATGGAAGTAAGATCTTGTTTGCATCAGTAAATCACACGTTGTTCTGTGTTTGCATCCATCTTATATTTTATTTGTGTTTGTATGTTTTTGTTTTTTTTCAGCATCCCTGCTCTGTCAGAAGATGTTGCTCGTGAGGCATTCAAAGGCTATGTGCAATCTCAGTGCTGCTACCAATCAGGCCCAGCTAATGAGGGTGTTATCACCAACATGGAGTCATTTAACACATACAGGGTGATTGCATTTTATAGTAAATCTGTTACTAAACATTCATGCTTCAGTTAGCTGTCCTAATTAAAAAAAGACAAAGTTTTTAACATCAGAATCGCCTGCATTTTAGTACCAAGCTCACTTGAACACATATACACATTTGGGTCCATCCTTAACATAATATGCATGAGTGAATGCAAAAAAGAAAACATAACTAAATTACTTATTACTTTGCAATAAATTGGTCCATACCATTATTTTCCTAAAATAAACTTCTTTATCTTTCATCTGTTTGTCTGGAGATCTGATATCAGGGCATAACTTAAACTCACCAGTTTATTCTGGGATGATCAAAGATTTTTTAACATCATCCTCTAAGAGTTGTTCTTACTCAGAATTCTCCTGAAAACAGTTGTTTATGGCAAGCAGTTTTATCAGTGTTTGAAACTTTTTTTTTTACTATTTAGTTATACTTACTATAACCAAATTACTATTTTTTACACTTAGAAGTTCCATAAAAACACATCTACAGTTTCTTAATGCTAACATTCTTACCCCCCCCCCCCCCATAGATTCTAAGTGAGTAAAGATGTTAATTAGTGCAGAAAAACACAGCCACAAAGCTCACCAGCACTCTTCCCATGTCTGGTTTCATGTTCCCAACACTGTGCACAAAAGACAACATGTAGCTATTGTTGTTTTGCATTTGCAGTTTTATATTATTTGGGTTTCTGTTCCATAGTGTGTACTCTGTTATTTGTGTGTCACAGTTTGGATCTGTTTTATGTTGGGCCAAAGATCCATCTTGACATGGAAAGACTTAAGTTAACTTAACTCAATTGCTTGCTGTATAAAGGAAAACAGTACATCAGATCCCTAAGCATTCCTTTAAACACTGCTCTGAAGAATTCAGGCTCTAAACACATCGACACAGGGATCACAATCCCCAACACACGTCAGTGTAAAACACTCTGGAAACTCACAATCCATGTCATTAAGAATCCATCAGTCTCACAAGTAAAACTATACAGTTTCCTCCAGCAACTTCCTCTTTGCCTTTTTTGGCCACACATTGTCTCATTGATTAAATTACAATTAACTCAGTTATCTAACACATGTTAAGAGGTAAAACTGTCATACTGTTGACTGTTGATGCTTGTGTTGTACAGAGAAACATACAAAATGTCTACCACACACCTTATGAAATGATAAAAACTTCTGCCGCCATTTGCTGCTGCTCTGTTTAAGGTGAAGGATTGCAAACAAGTCCCTTTTGCAATGTCACAGCTCTGTTGTAATATTCTTCCCGTATATGTTCAAGGTAATTTTGGTCAATTGTTTTGATTTTGTTAATTTTGGGCTCTTCCAGGTAAAACCGCCCAATTACCCAAACTGGTGCAATCATGGTTTAATCAAATTAGAGCCAGTAGTTTAGAGCACAAGACAAAATTTCTTGGCCCATTTAACTCAGGGATTGACAACGCCAATCCTTGAGGGAACCTTTAAATGTGTCCTTTGTCAAACATACCTAACTAAAATTGCTGATTGATATCTGTATGCAGTCAGGTTTCTCCTGACTTATGTGATCTGCTAATCACATAATTATTTGGCTCAGGCGTTTAGGAGTAGGGACATATCTAAAGGTTGTAGGACACCAGCTCTTGAGACTGGGGGTGCAAAACACAAGCTGGTTGTCACAACAAGCAACAAATGTTAGTTGCTTTGTGTTTTGACAAACTTCCAACTGTAGATTTACACCCCAAGCATATCTATTCGTGAATTTTTCAATAACATAGAATAAAGTTTTAAAGTATTTTGTCTGTCTTGTAGTTGCGTCTGGAGACATTCACTGAGTCCAGATCAACTGAGATGGCCGAGAAACCTTATGAAGGTAGGAGCTCAGTCTCCATGTCCCCTAAGCCCAGTCTTCATGTTGGATACTTAAAATTGCTTCATTTAGTTTCTGTTGTTGAACAAAATGTTATCTCAATGAAACTTCTAGGACAGATAAATTGTTTTGTTTCCCAACAGGAGAAACTGCTGACTTCTACGTTCAGCCTGCCCCCACACCTTGGGAAGTCCAGACCAAAACCCCTGAGCTTTTCACCAAACACACTGAGGAGATCCGAGTGCCATTCACCTCCAATATCAAGGTGATTGTTTTAAAGGACACAAGTTCAGTTTATTGTGCTGCTTTGTTGATTTCTTTACTTTATCCCAGATTCAACTTTTAGGACCATTTAATTCATTGTTCTGCTTCACTTGGCAATTTACTGTGCAGCATTATGGTTTTGAAGTTAGAAATTATAAGAATAACTCAAACTCTTTGCAAAATTGTTAAACATCCTGCATGTGAAATCAAGCTTTCCTGGAAGCAAATTGTCTGATGCAGAGATGGGTCACAGGATGTAGCTGGAGGAGCGTGGCTGACATGGCTTTGTAGACTCCAGCTTTCTGAAAAAAGTGTTGACACATCTAAGACTTCTGTAAAATAAGCTACCCAACTTCAGGGAATGCTTGATAATCCATATTCAAGTTGCCTCCGATCTTAAGGTTGGCAGTCCTGTTTTTTTGAGCAGCATCATAATTTCATTCAGAAAGACTTGAAATATTACATTTTTCAGTGAATAAAGGTCCAAGAGGTTTTACATGCAATAAACACTTTAAAAACACTGAAGATGTCCTCAAATTGGATTTTCAATTGACAATTCAGAGGCAAAGCATAGCCATGAAAAAAGTTGTAACCCTTATAAAAGACTTATAAAAGTCTTCTTCATCAATCACCACTATTGATTCCCTCTGACTCTGAAATGTAACTTAGCAATACGGTTGAGAAATCAATAGGCTGAGGTACATTTGGACCGAACAGTTTAAATTTCTTTGTATAGTCTTAAAAGTCCCATGGGCCAAATAATATATATAGTGGGTTTTTTTGGGTTTTTTTGACTGATTGAATTAAAAGGCAATTTAATGCCTAGTCAGAGGGGTTATGCATGTTTTAAAAAGTACAGTTAAGCTCTTATGATTCATACTCTTGGCAGATCTAGATGAAAAAGAATTTTTTAGCCAACCAAGAAGTTTATTACAGAAATGAAAAGCAAGCATCTCTCAGGAAATAATAAAATAATGTAAAAAGTGTATAAATGTTCCTTCCCCCAGGAAGAAAAACAGTTGTGTTCACATTTTACTAAAGGTACATATTTATTTAACTTATCCATTATATTTCATTTCAATAAATGTGCTTTTCAAAATCTGACAAGATGAACAAAAAGGCTACTTGCTTTTTGCCAGAGCTTTAACTTATGACTAGTGTTCTGAGTTTCTGTGTGCTTCTAAAAGGTACTTAGGTAATTCTTGAACTCCTGTTTGTGTGTAGGAATGTAACGCCTGCCATGCCGAGGGAACAGTGTCCTGCAAAGACTGCGAGGCAAAAGGATATGTAAGAAATCTTTCAAATATCCATGTAAATCAGTAATAACATTTTGAGTTTGTAAAATCAATTGGTTTGCTGGCTAATTAAACAAATAAATTGGTCAGGCCCTATTGTATTACCAGTGTATATTTGTTCATATGTTCCCTTTAGAAACAATGCAGTAAATGCAATGGCTCTGGTAAGAATGAGGAGGAAAACTGCACTGGCTGCAATGGAACAGGAAAGGACAGGTAATCAAGCTCAATGTGCCTTGTTGATATAAACGTGGCAAATGAATTGGTAGCAAATATGTAATTGAGTCAATTAATCTGTCATTTGACTAATAAAGACTGTAAAAGTAAACAGCTTTATTATTACATGTTAATTGAAACATTGGACTTGCAAATTACTTAAACATGGCTTGTTTGTTTAATTAAAATTCATTCCGATCATATTTTATGTTTGTAATAATCAGCCTTTTTGAATTGTAAAACCATAAACAGTGATGCCAGTAATGTGTTATTTAGTAACGTTACTGACATCGGACCACTTTTTTCAGTAACGAGTAATCTAACGCGTTGCTATTTCAAATCCAGTAGTCAGACTACAGTTACTTATCGAAATCACTTTGTGTTACTGTGCATAACTATTTTCTTTTGTAATTTAATTCTATTTGGTGTGTTGTAACCACCGTTTCTGCAACAGTGTCAGCAGAAACATAAACAACGGAGCGAAGAGGGAAATGCGCATTTTGTTGCTGGAAAATCAGAAACTATTTTGAGTTTCACTCACCAAGTCGGATTATTATTATATTGAGCGGCTTTGGGCTTGTTTTTCTTTGTTGTTTTTTTTTTCTAAAGTCACTCACAGATTTAATGAGTCATGGGTTGTGCTTTTTGGCTTGGAAATAAGCAGACATAACGTTTATGTCAGGCTCTCCCTGTCCATCATTTCCTGGATGGATCCGTCCTGCTGTGTCTTTGTTCATGTCAAGTTAATACATTACCTCTGAATGACGTCGAGCTTCGCTTTGCACTCCAGAAAACTACAAACAGTTTTCTGGAGAGCAAAATTAGTTCATATTATTGCACTAATATGAACAGTGCAATAAACGTGAAAACAGCCACGAATGAACGTGTCCGTTAAGTTGTGCATCTAAATGCCATTATAATTATTAATATTAAGATCAGTGTCACAAATCTGTGCAGCGGGACATCTGAATTGTGGAGCCACAGGAGGAGCGCTGTGCTCTGTGCTCTGAAACCAAACGCAGGGCCGTAACACAGAAACTGGACGATGGAGTGGGGGGCTAAAATTGTATTTAAAATTTTCCAGACAATAGTGGAACAATAGTGCACAAATTACTGAAGTTTTTTTGGGGGTTTTTTGTATTATGTAACCATTAAACAATTTCCCCTTCAGTTCGACCTTATAAGTGGAGATGCATTGTTGATGTTACCATTATACAATAACTTGCAATTAAGTATTGGCAAAGATCAATATAATTTTCGCAGGTGGTGGAGAGTTGTTGTTAGCAGCTGCCGAACTTTACTAAAAAAGTTACTTTTTCAAGGAGTAATCAGTAATCTGATTAGTTACTTTTTCAAAGTAACTATGCCATCACTGACCATAAATGATAAGGACTCCATTTTATTTGTTTTGTCATGCTGAATGTGGCATTTGTGATGAAAAAATTACTTTAATAAGAGTCTGGATGAGAAGGAATAAGAAATGTATTAAAATATTTCAAGGTGAGAACAGAAATATAGAGTCAAAGGAGTCTGTCAAGCCTGCTCTCAGTGGATTCTTGCTTCCTTTTATAGGTTCTGGTCAAAGAAGAGACTTGATTAGACTATAGGTATGAATTCTTGATTGTTATGTACCAAGGATTCTATGGAGCCTAACTCAGAGGGTCTTGCCATGCGTGTATTGTTAAGGAAAGGGGGTTGTTTGATTCTAAAGAGGGCAAATAAGTTCTGGGTTGGGGCAGTAACACTTAGTCTCCAGCATCAGGACCTCTCTCCTGCTGTTATATGACACTGTAGAAGTCATGTGCATGAAAGCAGCTTGACCAGTATCATGATAATACAATGTAGATAACTTAAAGCTGAAGAGGGATGAGGAACACATTATATAATTTTCCATTGCACACTTCACATAAATACATCATACTTCAAAATGTAAATCTTTGTCTCCAATTTATTTTGCAGTATGCAATAGATGCAAAAGTTTATTGTAAAAAAAAAAAAAAGACATATGAGAAATATGCCTTATTAATAATCAAAGGGTACAGTTTGGGCCCAAAACAAGAGAGAATTTGTTGTTGTTAATGATTTAGTTTAACAGATTCTATTTATTTTATCTTTTTCTTTTTTAAATCAAGTATCAAAACAATTATGGGCCTAAAATTGACCAGTATAATCACTAATTAATATGTTTAGTGATGTGCTTCTGACTGGGTTTGTATTTTTTGTGAAGGTGTTCACAGTGCAGTGGTGCAGGAAAAAAGAAGTGTGAAACCTGCAAAGGAAAAAAACAATTGCTGACCTTCATCAAACTCAAAGTGGAGTGGTAAGTTTCCCAGACTGCTGCAGCTGTTAACAGGAAAAGATTTACAAGGTTACAAAGTGGATTTAGACAAACATTAACATTAAATCCACTTCCATTTAATTTTATATTTTAAAGCTTCATCTGTTTTAACCACTATCTAACATAAAATTAATTCCTTATTTTGTTTTCTAAATGAACTACGTAATAATTCACAGTGTTCTTGAAGAAACTGTAACAGAGCCTGAACTGTTTGTTTTCTTTAATATCAGTTTTTCAATAATTACATGGAAAAAAGTGATTATGTAACAGTGTTGTTTCGATTCCCAAGGAAGTGTAACTTTTCCAAAAGATTTTTTTTCATTATTGTTTTTAGTCTGAGTACTATTGAGAATGTTGGATCACACATAAAGCAAACCCTGCAGAGCTTTTAAGTTTACATCTTTGAATATGTGAAGGTGTCTGCTTGCACCTGGGAAAATAAGCATGTTTCCACCACATCTTATTACTGTTGATGTGAGCAGTGACCATATTTTAATGCAAAGTTGGCCTTGTAAGTGGTAAGTTGGATTTGTCAGAGTTGTTCCCAATATTCCAGTGGAAAATACAACTTTTCAGTTGATTTGTCTGACTGGGAAGTCAGAATCAGACCAACGACGTATCTGATTCCTTCAGGACTTTTTAGGAGTCATTAGGAGAATGACACTCCTGCTAAAAAGTTATCAGATTCACGCATTTTGCATTTTGCATAATATACACTGCAGGAAATTCAGTACATATTTTCCTGGGGCTTAAGTAGAATACAGGGTATGTGTAACGTTTGAACAGCCAGTTTCATGAGTTGATTTTGCTGATTTCTGTTTAGGGCTAACAATGTGGACAACCATGTGGTGGAGCAAAACTCTGGCCTGAAGGCTGAAGAGTTGAACTCCGTGAATGGCAAAGAGCTGTACAAGATGACCCAGATCATGGTATATACACACACTCTTGATACATACTTATTTTTGCAAGTGAATGAAAGTAATTTAGGTATAAAAACATAAAAATATCAATTTGTTTTGATTCAGTAGAAATGATTTAATCAAGTAAGTGGATAAAACAAGGAATCATTGCTGATAAAGGAAATGAAAATGGGAGAAAACGGGCAACTCTAGTAAATGAGAAACTGTGACGAACATTATCTCTAGATGTTTAGCTGATTTGTAAAACAAACATAAAATTCTGACATACTGTATTTATATCTGTTGCATATTATACAGGATTCTTGAAAATTTTTGTTAATGCATAATTTAGGATGTTTAGTGTCTAAATTCATGTAATAAAGAAATTAACTTTTTTAAACATATTGTGTATATGAAATGTTCAGGCACACGTTTTTGTTATCCTTCCAAGAGCCTCGAAAAGCTTGAAAAGTATAAATTATTAAAATTATGTTTAGTATAGTTGAAAATATTATGTATGGTAAAATTACTAAATTAAACACAGTTGCAAAAGTAAGAGAAATAAATATGATTTTAGGAATAGAGAAGACAACCTCAGACAAAAATAGCTGAGGTAGAATCTAATTATTGTTTTTGAGAAGAGCCATAAGGGAAAGTAATGGGTGTTTGAAAGATGGTGCTCAGGTTTTCAGTTCCATGCGTTTCCTCACAGGTCTACCCGTTGTATGGGTTCCCAAATCCAGCCATTACTGAGGCATCTGACCGTCTGATCAAAGAGCATCAATCCAAGTATGCTCAGACATCCAGGATCATGCAGCAGGTTCGTTTATAATTAACATGAGTAAACGCCTAACTTCAATTGAAAAGAAAAAACAGACTGAGCACTGCAGGCAAATTTTTTATTTTAGATTTTAATCTAAATAAAACCACCTGAAGTGTTAAATCTTCAAGCTTTTTTTAATTTATTGGGCATTTTGGGCAGGTGTTTTTGTCTTTGACAATAAAATGACTTCATATCTGTTTCTTTCAGAGGCAGACTGTTGAGTTGATCCCTGTAACTAAGGTGAACTACAAGTGGAAAAATAGCATTCACGTCTTCTATGTTTATGGAAAGGAAAACAAGGTCAGTGCTGACGACTACCCAGAAACCTGCTGCTGCGTCATCCTGTAGACAAAAATTTTAATTCAAACGTATACTTCATTTTCTTTCAACAGTAATCTCCCTTAATACATTTTAAATCTACAATATTTTTTGCAACTGGTTGTGTTTGAAGACAACCAGTGGTTTACAGTAACATTCATGACATTGCAAGATGTTGGGCAGAATCTCTGATACTTTATAATTTATCTTTGTTATGCTGTTTTACAATACAATACAATTCTATGAAAAAACATTGTTAACACCCAAAGGTAAGTCTCTGTTTTTTAAATTTTCTCTTGTGCTTGGGTCGTCCAGCATTTTGTTTTTTATCAGTTTTACTTGACCAATGGATGGATGGACCAATTCAATGAATTCTACCATATCATGACTATTACGTTTGTACCTCATATGTGTAACATGAATGTTTGTTTTTATTATAGCCACTGCAATTACAATGTAATTTTACTCTCATTATGAAGTAAGTATTTTTGTAATCAATGGAGTGATAAGTGCATTTATACTTGATCATGAGAAAAAGTGCCATGTTTCTGTGAATACAGACATACAGTGAATCCTGAAGCAGATTCAGTTTTGCTTGTTGGCTTGTTTCTGTTCTGCAGGAGGTCGTAAACCTCAGATTTAATGGATCAACAGGAAACAGTCCGATTTAACATGAATTTACTAAAAACTGAGCCATCTTGAATGTTCAGGTGAAAATTGTGTGACATGCCAAGTCACCCTAAGATCTCTTCGCACTGTGGTAGTTGGACTGTTTTCATTGAATACTAACAGCAAGATCATTAATTTCTTAACTTTGTCTGCTTTTCTGTATTCTACTGCATATTTCCCTCTATTGCTTTTATCACAAGATTGTATTTTGTTTTTTTTCTGAAAAAAAGTGATCTAGTAACCCAAAGCTTATGTATAATTGTATGCAATCAGTGAGTCTTGTAGGACACCTGACATTGTTTTACAGTCAATGAGATGTAGGATAAAGGCACTTCAAGTTTTCTTTTGGTTTGTTTGATTGTTTTACCAGTAATATTTACCAAACCTTGCATGAATTTATTTTACTATTATATTTTTGTATCACTAAAGCTTTTGCTGAATGGAATGGAATCTGTTTGTATTTCAAGAAATATGACTATAAGAATTATTGCTGTCATACCATTCCTTTTTTAAAACTGTGTGGTGCTATGTTGCAAACGCATCAATTATATATGTACATGCTACAACATTAGGAATAATAATCATTAGGCTAATTTTTTTTTTATCAAATTCACAAATGCCTTAAATGTAGCACTGCGACTAACAATCATTTAGCATGTTTTTCTCTTATTCAAATAATAAAAAAAAACAAAACTCTTCTTGCATCTGCTATCTGTTTTACTGTCATTCAAGGCAAAAAGTTATTTCACAAAAAAGGCTTAATCCATCTATCATTGTTATGTTCTTGTTTTTCCACGTCAGGGTAAAAGACACCTGATGTACATCAGTCCCTAGACAGGTGAAAAGTCCATCACTTCAGAAAGTTGCAAATATGTTAAAATACAATGCATTTGTATGCATTTTATTCAAACAACCAAAGGGTGAGTGCCTTGGCTCATCTTTGTCTCAAGAAAATCCATTAAGGTTGAACCTATCCTTCTCAACTCTGTGGAGCATTATGTTATCCAGAGGTTTTAATCACATCAACTCTAAGATGCCCTTTGTAACTGGAGCTCAGCATTTGATGCTCTGGAGAAAAGTGACAAGATAAAGAACAAGTTACCAATCTGTCTGGCGCTTACTGCAGCTGTGAGACATTGAGTGTAGTCTGTCTGACTTCAAAACTCTTATCGGTATAGATAAATGGTAAATGCACTCCTCCAGGCTAAAACAGAACAAGCTATTTCTTTTGTAGTGCAAGGAAGAAATCCCCTATTATTATTTCCTCACGTTTGTGTGTACTATTTTGAAGTTTTTCAGACTTTGTGATGATTTCACATTTAAGGATAAAAGCAAAAGGTGTTACAGTTTGGCTGCATATTAGAAATGTGACAGTAAAAAAAATTGCACTTATGTCAATATTGTCAAAGGTAGCTTTAGTTAACTTCCTGATAAGAGGCTAAAAATAAAGTGCTGTGAAACATAACAAATATCACAGTTTGCACATCTGGTGTTGTTTTTCAGTAAAGATTAGCATGAAAAACTATGAACACAGTTATCCATATTTAAAGAGCCTAATTTGTCTTAGTGTTTTTAAATTTCTCTAAATTAAACTTTGACTTGACTTGATCTACTAATCTCCAAAATATGCAAAGTTCTGAGCCTCAGCCTGAACTTTAGCAAGCCATGTTAACAACCTCCAGATGCCTGAATTTATTAAGTTGCTGGGGTGTTTTTGGCTTATTCACTGAGTTTTGAGAAGTAACTTGAATAGATGTTCCTCATAAAATGGTCAGTGAGTTCAAATTATTTTGTTTGTTTTATTACTTATTCCCCTCAGAATGGCTCTGATTTAAAGCATACTTTTGTATAGACTATTATGCTAGCAGTCTCTTCTGCAACAGTCTACAACATATACAACTGCTTTCCCATAACAGCATGTGGGATTATGTGATATTATGTAATGTCCATTGCTCCCAGACTCCTCCTTGTGGCCCAGTTATCTTCAAAATACTTTCCTTGAGCTTACAGAGAAGATCCTTTACTCTTCCTCTTGTGTGAGACGCAACCTTAAAATCCTTTATTACAGGCCTGACAGAAGATGATTTCCCATCTACATAAGCAGCATTTTAACATTACGTGAAGCTCTCATCTGTAAAATTAGACACTTTGTGGACAAGATAAGAACCTACTTGGTTTGACTCTGATTCAAGTGGAAAAACAATCATGTGTGTGAAACTGGTGGAATATGAAAACAGAATATGAAATGACTTTTAATTCAACAACAGAGCTGAGAAAAAGTCTTCATCGTGTCAAAACTTTCTCCTAATTTTGTTTTAATGTGATATGAACTTCATTTGAACTTAATATAATGTTCTGGGGAGGGGTAGTGGTGAGGGGGAGAGCCAGCATTTGTTTTTGATTTAAGGCTGTAAAATACCAATTGCCAGTTGCTATGGACAACATAGTGGAAGAAAATGTTTTGACTGCTTTCTGTGTTTTATATGCATGTTCAAGAAGCAAGAAAAGATTAGGAAATTTTTAGGAGAATCTGATTTGATCTTTCCCAAGAACCTATAGGATATATTCTGGTGTCCAAAGCTGTCACCACGTATCTACCATAGCTACTAATATTTTTTCCAAGATTTTACAGTGCTTTGCAGTGTCAAGAAGCAGACAATAAACCTGTCAAAATCTACACAGAGAGCTTGAATTTCACAAAACTCAGATTCTGGTGTATACATGTTATAAGAGGCAGTCCTAGCCTGTTTGACGCCCTAGACGATCCACCTTCTGGGTGGTCCCTTCTGTGTAGTTGTGGACAGGTTTTACTTCCACATGATGCAATTTTTCCTTGGAAATTGCTTCGGCATGCTGCCACCCTGGGCGGTTATCCATGTCACTCATATCAGAAACTGTCACTGCGTGTTACACACCAGAATCAACGTTCTGAGGAAAACCTAAATTATGAAACAAGATCTTCAACCTTATCAAGAGGCTGCAAGAGTATCAAGAGTAGCAAGAACAACAAACATCAAAATAGGCTGTGAAAATTGATTTGTTGTTGCCAGTTGTGGTTCTGCTCCACAATTGGTCAGTTTTTAGTGTGTTTACACACTGCTAAATGGTTAGCACTCTGACTAATGTTACATCTCACACAAACTGCACAATCTTTTTATGGGAGCTCTAACTACTACTCACTCAGCATAAGGAGGAAGCAAAATAAAAAGACAAAGTGGGGAAAGTAAAGGGTTTAGTGAAACTCACTGTACTGTTTTTGGAGTGTGAGAAGAACCCCAAGGCGCACTGATAACCGCACTGATAATAAATAACTTCCCCTCCCCGTTGGGCGGAGCCTCTGCTCTGCATCATAATGCCATCAGCACAACGGTTTCACAAAGAGACGAAAACCCTGTGGCCTGCACCGCTACTTCTGCTGCCGCAACATGTAAGTTTCTCATTCCGGGTGTTTTACCAACAGATTTTCAAGAATCTTATCGACTGTTTAGTTGGACTTAAGAAATATCTGAACTCGCACTCAGCTGCTTGTTGGTTTTTTGTTGAATATGTCGCAGTGTGGTGGAGAGTCAGGCGAGCAACTTCCGAGCAAGTTTTTTTTTTTGATTTATTTGTTTTTTTATTCAAAGTGTTGATTCGTGCCTGATGGTTTTCTTGCTCTTTGTGGTATTTGGTTGTTGTTTTGTGTATTTGTGTTACCAAAGAAAAGGAGTACGTGAAACCGACAAGAAAGAAAAGTAGTGGGCGGAGGAGGACACAATACTTTGGAGACTTGGTCTGCACTTTCTTCACCAACTGTCTGTCAAATCCGTTTGCAGAGTCGTCGCACCAAGTTTACAGTTACCCGTCTTGAATCTGCTTATTCAAGAATGTTTTAGGTGCATTTCACTGCCGATAGTCTTTCAAAACGAGTGGATCTATTTAACATACAGGTGCACCCCAGTAAATTACAAAATCGTCGAATTTTGTTTATGTTCGTATTTCAGTTTAAATGTGAAACCAATTCATAATGTTGACAAATTACACCGGGCGATGTACCTCAAGAATTTATTTCTTAATTTTTTATAAAGTCTGCCCACATTCAAAATTGCACCTACTTAGGAAAGTGTAGTAGTGTAAGAACGACTAAAAAAAGTTTAGCTTCAGAAATGTTGTGACCCACATAATTATACAGAAGATTGTCATTTTGACCCTCTGAAGAGTCCTTAGAAAGGCCTTGTTGGAGGGTTTATCTAAGCCTTTTTAACAGAAAGGTAAGTGGAAGCGAAAACTCTGATAGTAAAGAAAGCAACAATTCAGTTTGAATTCAGTTTTTTTTTTTTATTTTTTTTTTTTAAACACCTCTCCACAGAAAATGGCTTTTGATGACACAAAAAATAAACTGATCCAGTTCACGTCCAGAAGAAAGAAATTCAGTATAATTCAAATTCAGGGAGAGATTCAGGTCCAGTCAATCTATATCAACAATTAATGACATGTTATTTATCAAATAAACGCAGCCAGTTGCATCAAATTATTCAATTTTCAGCATTCCATTCTCCCAATAGTGTGTGGAAATGGAGGACAGATGATTTTATTGAGTAATTCACTTTCCCTGTGTTAACAGTCTGGAAGCAGATGGTGTCAGAAATATTTCACTTTGGACATTAATAGCTATTTTGGCTATCTTAGTTTGTCATGTCGAGCTGCTACCTCCTGGATGGATTTAACTTTTAACTAATTTGACTGCAAGGTCTCTTTCTGCCACTACTCACCCTTGCAAAACATTAGACCTGGTAACTGCTAAGCAGCCTGTACATGAGGAAATGACACCTCTAGTAGAGGTTTCCCCTGAGATGCATTTATTCATTTCTATTTAAGATGGCTCACACCCATTCCTTTTCAGCTTCCTTATTTTTTCTTAAATGATACCATTTTTTAAATGCTTGCACACTATGTCAAATGTCTCATTCATCAGTGTCGTACAAGCATCTACATTCTGTACATCTGGAGTTTTTAAAGAATTTTGTTGAAGAGGCTCATAGTTCTGGTTCAATGTATCAAAGCTATGTTGGATGTCCTGATTTATGTCATCCAGAGTCTCCCTTAACCTTTGAATTTCCTCCCTATTTTCCTTATACAATTTTGAGAAAGGCCTTCTATGAAAAAAGGCCCTTTCTTTTTCTTAGACTCTACTAAATTTTGCTTCCTTGAACAGGCACAAATCTTCAGAAGTCCTTTTTTTCACATGGCTGTGACATGTTAACTTCAAATACAGTCACTTAAAACTCTTGCAGAAATGGTAAATCCAAAGTAAAATAAATCCAACATACAAAATATTTAATCAAGAAATGGCAGCCGACACATAGTCAAGTTTTCACTGTGACAATCCCTCAACTCTTGGAGATGGTTCGATGGAGCAGCTTCCCTCAGATGCAATGGGTGAGATAGACCCAAAACTGCAACACAAATACAAACTGATCTTTCAAGTGAATACCAGTAGAAAATATTGAGACACTGCATTTCCTGTGGTTGCAACTTCAAAAGGTGCTTGAATGGAGGGCAAAAAGAAGCACTGGAAAGTTTTAGACATGATTTTAAAAGGGGATGATGTCTCAGTGGAAAAAGCAGGAGTCTTTTCTTTGCACCCTTTCCAGCTTTTTATTGCTTCCCACGTGTTTTGTGCTGATGGAAACAACTCCAAATAGTGTTGAAATTGCAAAAAAAGGGAGAGAGAGGTTTTGCGCATGGTCTTAAAAATCTCAGAATGTGAATTTGGTGTGAGACTGGAAATGACCTAATTATCTGCATGTTTTCCAGGCATGATGTTCTGTGTTGTTAGCTGGCAAAATATTTGGTGACAGACTAAAATTGCTATTTTCTGCTTGTGGAAAATTTTGTAACCAACTGAAGTGATTTGGATTGAATGACATCTATGTAAACCCAAATTCAATTTAAGTCTCTGCAAGTCATTTACTGAGTTATATGAAAAATAAAAGGCAAAATGATAAAGAGAAGTCTATGTAGATAGTTATATCATAACGCAATGACTTCTCATATTGGTTCATAATAAAAGCTAAAAATATCATCAGTGTGGTGTAAAGTGTGAGCAAATTATGTATTAATCATTTAAAAAATAATTCTTAAAGTTCATATTTCAAGTGTGATATTTATCAGGACTTAATCTAAATGTTTTGGTCATAAAATTAGGCAAATTTAAATGAACAGCCCTCATGTAGTTACTGAACAAAAATTTCCCCACACTTCCAAACAACGAGTGAAAACTGAACATCATGTTTGGAGTCTGTCATTCTACAAGTTTAAAAATATTCAAGCCAGCTGCCAGGAGCGGAGTGAACATCCCAGTGAGTTCACCCCTAGCAACTGGAAAATATCCAAGAGCTACATCTCAGACTCTCTGGTGGTATGTTAAAAGTTGAGGCACATGACAACTGGGGCAGGAAAAGATAGAAAAAACAATGTCTTGTTCTGCATGGTTGTCAGAAGAACAGTGTTTGTTTTTTGTTTTTATTTTAGGAAAAAATGTTGCAGAACAACTTGGGTGTCAGACTAATTGTGCCGAAAGATAATTTCCTCCACTTCAGTTTAAAAAAAATCTAAATAAGTAATCGCATCGACTACCAAGGAACCTTTTTTGTGTTTCCCTTTTTATGTATTTCGTGTAAATTTCACAGCTGTGACAAAAGATGTGCATGTCTTCATAATTTATGATTAATCTGTTTAACAAAGCAGAGACGAAAACCTGCTGTTGGGCATGAACTGTGTTGTCTTGTAGACTTTGTGAGAAGGATTAGATGGTGATTGCTGATGCTTACACTCTGTTTTGCTGTGTGGTTAGTAAGGATAAAATAAGTTGTGGCAATTGAAGCCTCATTATTTTGAAATGTCAAAAGTATTGAGGGTATTTTGTCAGTCATGATTCTTCTTTGAAACTTTGGTTAGAACAGTTGTATATTTTTTCCACTTTCAATTGAATAGACTTGACTGTTAAAAAATTCTAGAATGATTATTTAAACTTTCTATGATTACTTGACATTTTTGGTCTCGTCTATAAATCCTTCCAATTTATTTATTTATTTATTTTTTCCTGTGTCATAGGAAAAAAAATTTGGTAACAATTGTACTTGGTATCATGGAAAGACAATTTAGTCTGCAGTATTGTTCAGTGAGTTCTCTGAGTATGTAGTTAAAGGTCCTGTGTTTGCATGGGGTTGAAACAAGACACTGAAAACACTTAATGTAATTACAGTTGGAGAGGCAGGTTGTGTGATCTGAGTCAGTACGTAGGGAGATGTAATTATAGAGGCCTTACTCTCAATCTTCACTACAGAAACGGATTGTTCAGACTCACTGTCTACTTCAACCAGGGTCATTTCTTTGGCCCACAACCACAGATTAGCCTCAGAAGTCTGAACTGACTGAAAGGCAACAAAAGGTTTGTCATATAGAAATAAGATTCTATTTACAGAAAAAATGACCACACCTCAAACTGTTATTTAAAGGAACATTTTGGTCTGAATCTCAACCAAAATGAGATTCTGGTTTTAAGTTTAAAGACACTCATTACCATCTTGAATATCCTATTAATTTTGGACCTTTATTGATTTTACTTCAACATTTGGTGCGGAGTAATGATAACATTTCAATACAACTTAAAAATAAAATCCAGCATGTTTGATTTGGTGTAGATTTTCTCTCATTCACACCTTGACAAAATATAGCTCTAACCTGTGGCGAACCTCAAATGTCACCATTAATATCTGAAGTTAAGGTTTCTGGGAAAATTGCAACAATACCACATGCTTTTTATGCACATTAGCAAGTAATTGAGATACATTTTAGATATTGATTTGGTTAGATTTTTTTTAATTTTTTTTATGTAGTTCAAATATCATCTTTGGGATGGAGGTTGGAAGGCATTTTGGAAGTTGGTTAGCCTTTTCTTTTTATTTCAAAACTAGATTTTATTTACTTTTGAGATCATTATCCTTTTGCATTGTCCAGACTGTTCCCATGCTTGAACCATTTATCTGCTGATGATGCAAATTAGAAAAACCTGGCACAAAGTTGCAGGTTCTGAAAAAAAACATTTAATATTAAGGGACTTTTTTATGATTAAGTTATTGAAACTTGAACAATGTGCATTAGCAAAATTGGGTGTTCAAACTTAAAAATGATTTTTGAACAACAAAAAAGAAAGTAGTTTTCTGATGTTTAGATGAAATTTTCTGAGTGGTGTTTCCAAATCTCCTACTTCAGTTGTATTGAAAATTCATGGTGTTTGCTTAAAACCCGAGTCCACTGCAAGAAACCAGCCAATTTAAATGGAATAAAAATGTTCAAATATCCAATCAAAAGACTAGAAAAATATTTTTTGTGACTACCAAAGCATCTAGTGAAGGTCTGTCTTAGCACATTAGGTTTTCTTAGTCTGAGTGCATTAATATATTAGTCTGTATTAGAAATTTAGGTACCATGTGGATTAAAGAAACCTGCAATGCAAATAAAAACTCAATTGTAGCTTGCAAGACAATGCTTTAAATAAATAAATAGCTAATAATAATGATCTCGACGAGTGTAAATGGCTTCTAAAGAACCGTTAGAGAGGTTAGGAATTTGTTTTCATGTTGGGACAGACCACACTGACCTTAATATGATCAGGTATGCATGTTTTGTTTTTCTGAAATGGTAATTAAACAGATACTTATGCTTTTTCATAAAATCGGATGCGATTCTCACACACGCTTTAACACTAACTGTTAAAAGCTTAATGTTTCTGGTGTGGCTAAGGTATATAATATGTTTAAAGTTTATCAAAACACATGATCTTGCTTGTTTCTGTCGCATCATTCACGCTCAGTGCCATTTTTCTAAGCAGTTTAAAGTCACTAACAGTCATCAGTCTTTTCTTCTTTCTTTGTTGAACCAAAAATGTTATTTTTATTTTATCTTTTTTTCTTCATTCTCTAAGTGTTCATTCACTTCCAAGTCAACTTGCTTACATTCTGATTGAAGGTCAACCTACCCTGGTTAGTGTCGCACAGGAATGGGGGAAAAAAAAATCTAGTTCTGCATTTATTTTTTTTGGCCTCTGTGCTCTCTCTTCCATTAAAGGTCAGTGCTATCAGCTAACTTTACTAATGGCCTAAAGCACGGGGAAAAAAACCCAAAAACATTTCCATTGGTGGAAAAAGTGGACCTTAGTTATTTCCCTGCTTAAGGAAACCATTGTTTTAAGGAGATATCGTTGTTATAGCACATCAGACTGTTCAAAATAAGAATATTTTTATTTAATTTTTAACAAAGTTTAGCAACCGAGAACTTTTTTAAATGGCAGATGAGTAAAAATCCACTAGAATATCTTAAAGTCTCTTTGCATACCTTCTTTTAACTGCTAGTTTTTCCCCTGCAGTGCTTTCAGTATGTTGGTGTGCTGTGCTGCTGAGGTTTTCTTTTGGAATCCCAGTTATTTGGGGTTTTTTTTCTAGGAGTGATGGATGTAACCCTTTAAAAAGGGTACTTTTTATATATGTTCCACTGGCAGCATAAATATTTTTAAAAATAAATAAAACAATAATTATGTAAATCCAGTGAAAAATGTGTAACTCCCTGTTTCCTCACATAAATGGTGTGCTTTTGTTTATATTTACAACAGATCAAACTAAGTAAAGGACTTTTGAATCTTCATCTGATAAGTGACACCACTCTTCCTAATGTGCTGTTGCTGTTTTCCAGTTGATAACTTCAGGCCATAAGAGCAGCTGCTTTCTGTTCGCACATGAAAACTGAACTTGAAGGCCATGCAACAAGAAAGGAAGAAACAAGGATTGTTGTAGCTGTGGTTACTCAGCACAGGAAACCGTGAGACCTAACCCACTCTCCTCCATGTCAGCCCCACTAATTCTAAAATAACATACAGACTGACTCAGCTGATGGTCATTATGACGCCCCTCTTTTCTCAACTCTTTCTGATTGGTGGGGCTTTTACAGGCTTCTAAATACATGTGTTTTCTGCTCTGAGTGGTTATCTAACCAGCTGCTGTGCAAGCTTTTTGCAAGGAAAGTTGAGTTGTTGCTGCAGGATATGGAGTTACATGCCTCTTGTCTTTAAGGGACCTGCTTTGGCAGCAGATTAAGGTAAAGACAACTGGAATGAGATCACATGACTGCACTGTAGGGCTGCATATTCAAGTTCTGCATTTAGCAGGAAGGGGCCTACGCACCATTGAAAAGACCTTTGAACTTTCAGTTCTACCCAAAATAAAGAATCCTGATGTGGACTTTGTCTAACTTGATCCCAAACCAAAGTCAGTGAATGGCCTGATTAAAACTGCTGAATGTATAAGTCCTTAATACCATTTTCAAGGTATTAAAATGTTGAGATTAAAATGTTAATCTTAACTTTAGCTTTTAAAATGCCAGACATATTCCTGAATTTCCAATACAAAGTTTGAAATTACCTTTAGCTGACTGTCGAACTGCATAGTTCTCCATTATTTTATTGACTTCTTATTTTTTCAATTTGTTCCCTGTGTTTTTTGCTAAGCAGTCTAGACATTATGCTTTGACAAAACAGGGCAGCACTTTGTACTGTAAAGTAAATAGCCCTTCGAGAAGGAATTTATTCTACTCTAAAATGTGAACTATTATTGCTTCTTCAGGGAAGAAAAAACAAATCTTATGAGTATTTACAATCACCCCCTTTGTCATAACAAAAATATTTAATTAGGCTTTCCTTGGGGAAAAAAAAAAAAAAAAAATTTCAGTAGTTTGTTGGCACTCTGTATGAAAAATGTTAAGCTCAGAGACATGACTTTTTTTCCTGCTAATTTTCATCTATCAATTGCTGTTAAGAACTTTGCATTATATTGTTTTGAAGGTATGAAAGCTGGTTAACTTATAGGTATATAAAAAAAATAAGTCGTATGCAACAACTTAAAAAAAGGGACTTCAGTGGGCAAAGTTCAACTTGCTTAAGGTTTTAAATAAGTTCTCTAGGTGAGCACTTCCCATCATGGTCCAATAAGCATAAGTATATTGGACCATGCTTATTTTAGATGCATGTTTTAGATGTTTCCCTTTTTAAACACATAATCCAGATGATAGTAACTCAACAAAAGCCTGTTTATCAGCCATCAATTAAAATCAGGTTTGCTGAAGCAGGGAAGCATCTTAAACATGAAGGTCAGTGTTCCTTGAGGACCACCGTTGGGAAAACACAGATGAAAAGCTGGGTTTTCCAAAGTGTGGACAGAGCCTGAATCGGTTAAATATTCGTCTAAAACAGGAATCAGTGGATGCCTGGTGGCGGTGATTAAGATGTTATAAATTTCCTAATTAGAGTGGAAATGGGAAGCTTTAGCAAACATCACTGTGGTTGTGTGTTTACCATTATGTGTTTTGACTTGAAGTTCTTGTTTAAATAAATGATGGTTATTGTGGCTTAGGGTGAAGATGCTCGGTAGTCAGTACTACCAAGCACTTTAGGATGGGAAGTGGCTTTTCTTCTCTTTTTAATTTTTGTTACTATTACGTATTGCATGTATATTGTTCATACATAATCAGTTTAACCTTTCTAGAGCTAAAGTTGCAGACTAAACGTTTAAGTTGGACATCCACCACTAACTGTAACACTTTGAAAACTTTTGAAGGATTAAATTTCACAAATGTAAACTCCTGTGAACATAACGGTTAGAGGCACACTGAAGTTAACAGCAGAGTGGAAGCTGAAACAGAAGTAGCTGAAACAAATCCAGATCTGATTGGTATTCATAGACCACGTTTGTCTGCAGGGAAACATTCCTGTTGGAGCAGAGCGGAGGTGATGTACAGGAAAAGGAGGAGTGGGAGTTAGTGACTCCATTGTTCTCTAAAGATTAAGAACTTGGACTTTCCATGTGTTTTCTGGTTTAACATTGTGGAACATGTGTTTATATTTATGCTTTGTTACAAACTCGTCTTTTCTTTTGAATTACTATCTTGGGTTTTTATTAAATCATTTTGAATATTGTACGAGTTTTGCTAGCTGGTTGAGCTCATGATGGATTTGACAAGTAGTTAAATCTTTACAAATTACTGCTTGAGATGATACTAAAGAAAATTTTATCAATTGGGTTTTGTTTGGGCAGTTTGCCTTTTTTCTTTTATAATTTGAGTCATAAAAAAAGTTCAAAGTTGTCAGAAATGTTAGTGAGAAATATTTGAATATGAGTTCATCCTGTAATTTCTGATGTTTGACCATTCCTTTTTTATATATATATAAATAACTTCCTGAAGTCTGTATAGGATATATATTTTTGTCAACATAGTTTGTGGAAAAATAGCTACATGATTTGGACAACATTTGGCTCACACAATATACTGCAAATATATTGGACATCTGAATAAAAATGCGTCTCATTAATATTGCAAAGAGCTGTTGGGAATACAATATGTTTTGCAAGGAATTTATACTTTTCTTGCCAATAATATATTCAGCCTATTGGATAGTCACACTGATGAAATTACTTGGAGGTGATACAGATGGTAGCCTGTCTCTTTGGCATATTGGAAACTGCCAAAGATACAGTTTCGAACATGTCTCAGTTCATGAGACATGTTGCAGAAATACTAGAGTCATTTGTGCAAGGACTATGTCTCACGAAACGAGACGTGTTGGAAACTGATATATTATTTCTCCTGATATCACTTGTCACTACAAGTGCAGTCCTATTAAATGTTAGTGACTCATCTAAAGATGAGAGTTCCTAAACTACTGATGTTTAACTGCAGCAGACCAATAGCTAATCAATGGTTTTTCCCAAATATAATTTGAAGATTATGTTAATATTTTTGGCTTTCTGTCTGCAACAGATCCTGTACCCACTGTGTAGAAAGCAGCACTGGACTCAAGCTTAATGGAAATAAAAAGGAGAGGAGAGACGACTGTTAAGAGCAAAATGTCCAGATGACAACGACTATGCTGACATAGCTAAACGATTATCAGCTCACCAACACTTCCTTCCTCCTGCTATCACAACCCCATCGTCCGTCCGACCATGTTGGTTAGGAGGAAGCTTTACGTCGTCGTGGCAATTGCTGCTGTTCTCCTCCTGATGCTCGCAAGCCAGAGCATCCAAAGGAAACAGATCCTGCCATTGTCAATAGCCCAACTCAACAGCAGAGCCACAGCCTCCAGTAGGGACACTGGTAAGAACTGTACAAATGAATCTCTGCAATGGTAACAATATCAGTTGTGCTTTCAGTATAAAATGTAATATGAAAGATTTTCCCATTGTTATATCAATTAACTTGTACTTGAAGTGTTGTATTATTAGAAGCCTTACCTTAGAAGTCCCCATCATGACTTAGTATCTGGATGTGAGACTTTTTCATCCCACCTTGATGGTATATTTTAATGTTCAACCATTGCTCTTACATTGTTAAGGCAGAGTTGAGTTGAAAAGTACATGTGAAGTTGCATTTCCTGTTTCCACAATACTTGAGTCATTTGTGCAAGGACTATGTTTAGGACATGACCAGTTGAGGAAGTTTAAAAAGTAGTTTGTTTCTGTGGTTGTCGAGCAGAATTGTTGTAGTAATGTACTGTATGTGGGAAAACTTGCAGTACTGTATGTGGGGAGACTTGCAGTAGCTGTTCAGGGCATAGACACTAAAACTGCAAGTTTTATCTGGTCGTCGGAATGAAGAATACACTTCTGTCAATACTTCTGGGTTTTGAAGAGTTGTGTGTTTTTTGTTTTTTTTCCATTATTATTTATTATTTATCTTCTGAAAATGTGTCCACTGTCCAGTAGATGCCAAGCTAGATTGGATTAGAAGGTTAGCAGGTAGTTTAAAATCTTTGCTGTTGTTTCTGGCTTTTGTAGATGGTATTTAGTCATTGTTCTTCCTAATAAATTTAGGAATTTCTTCCTATTCCTTATGGAAAAGGAAGACATGAGGAGCAGTATGAACCTAGATTAAATGGAAGAATTTGCCGTTCTGTGTAAGCCAGCTAGATGGTTATACATGAAAATCCCAGTGGATGTTGTCCATTCTGATGTTCAGTTAAAACCTAGAGTCTGGATGCCTAAATGTAGTAAATTACAAGTAACTGTACAGATGTGCTGAGTAAAGTGTCTAAATGAGTCTGGCATCCTTTTATAAGCCAAAGGACCAAGAAGATCCACATTCAAGAGTCATACAGCCCAGACTCTGGTGAGGAGGAAAAGCTGTGGAAGACTGAATGCTGTGGTGAATTATTGATGTCTTAGGATGAGAAGCTGTAAATGCACTTTAACATAACTGGTCCAGGTCAGATTTCATAAGCACAGTACACTGGGATAAGACGGGAAGCTCAGATGTTCGTAGTCACGTCGTCTTATAGCCTGTTTTTCTCAGCTTGCTTGTTTTTTACAGAGATGTAAATCAGAAAGTTACCATTATGTATCATTTTCCGAAGTTTTTATTTTCAAACTTATTTGCTTGCAGTGGTTGAACCAACAGTGGCCCCTGCTGTCCTGTCTCATCCCCCTCTTCCTCCCAGTACCATCTCCCGACAGACTGATGTAGAAGAAGAGGAGGAGGAGGAAGACGATGAAGAGGAAGATGAGGAGCACTCTGAAGAGAACTTCCAGTACTTAAAGTAATTTTGTAGCTATGCATGTTGCAATAAATCAATTAATCTCATGATAAATTAAAACTAGCTCAATAATTTCCATTTGCCTAATTTGTTTTTGTCTTTTTTTTGTTTGTTTGTTTGTTTCTCTTTCTTCCAAAAACTGGATGATAAAATTCTGCTTTCTGGTGCTTTGGTCTCTACAAGCCCTGTTTTGCTTACCGACTTCATAATTTTCTTAGTTGAAGTTGTTCTGTTTGTTTATTTTTTATGTAACATGTTTTTCTGTTTTAAATGTTTATTAGAAATGAATGTTTACTGATCATTAGTAGGGTACACTTGCATTACTAAGCCATTACCTGAAAATGGTCTCAAAACAACAATATTATCTGTGACGATTTATCATCGAGCAAAATTCAGTGACAGGACTTTTTGTAGAGGCTGTGTGTCCTTTAATTCTCTGTTTCTCCATGACTCTGTGTCATCTTCTCTCAGGCCATGCAGTTGCTCAGATGGTTGTATTTCAGACCCCAAGGCGTCTAGCTGGTTCAGAAGACGCTACAACCCCGAACAGCAACCTATCCTACATGCCAAGAACAACAAGTTTGACCCTGATGCACTTGCATGGTGGCTGGTGAGAAGAAATTCTAGTTGAATCTTTGTGGATGCTACTATTCTGAGTTAAATGTTTCATAAATTAATTTGCATCTCAGAGGTTTGACTTAACAATCTGAACAGTTTCCTGTTTTGTTCAGTGCGCCTTCTAGTTTATCCTGTGGATGAGTCATCATTAAAATAACTTGTGTATCGGCTGGATAAGTCTGTTTGTTTCATCATAGCTGTAAAATTACCATTTGCTCAAATACATAGATTAAGTAACTCACAAAATTCTTCAAATATGAACAGTTTGAATAATATCAGCAAATATGGAAAGTCAGCTTTCATGTAGCTTCTTCCAGTATGTGAATGTGGATGAAGAGCAACAACAGTTTAATTTATCTTAGAAGAAGTCCTTGCACACTGCAAAACAGATGTAAAAAAAAAAAATGACAGGCTGGTATTATAAAAGAAAAGTAAATGCAATAATGGTACATAAGGTTTTGTAAAAATCTAAAGCAGTTCTAAAAATGTTTCTGGTTTCCTGTTATGGAAGCTGTTATCTGCAGTGTGTTAATGGAGACAAATGTTTTCAGTCTTTTCCTGCATTTATAGATTAAGTCTTGTTGCAGATACCATTAGTAGATTAAAAGGAGGAGGGGTAGTACCAAAGCTGCTAACATCATCACTCAGGTTTCCAGAATGCAGTCTGTAGCAGAACTATAACTGGAAGAGGTTCTCAGCAAAAAGTCTTTACAGTATTATTTTTTCTTGTATTACATTCTCTGTAGGTTTTCTTACAGCAGTCTATATTCCTACTTTCTGGTCCTAAATTATTTACTACAGTTCTATTTTTTTCTACAGGGTCTTCAGCGGTCTGGTAATGACCAGACTTTAGAGGAAGTGATGGCCAAAATGTTCCAGGTCATTTCCCCGCCCACTGTGGACACCAGGCCAATTCCCACACGCTGCCGTAAATGTGCAGTTGTCGGCAACTCGGGCAACCTGCGGGGGTCCGGTCATGGCAAATTAATCGACTCACACAACTTCATAATTCGGTTTGTATGGCCAAGGTTGCCCCCAGATAAATGTAAATATATATGGCCTCGGTTCTCATTAGTCTTCCTTCTGCTTCTTGCTTAGAATGAACAAGGCAGTGACTCGAGGTTTTGAAAAGGATGTTGGGAACAGGACAACGCATCACTTCCTGTACCCGGAGAGTGCTGTGGATGTGGAACATGGAGTCAACCTTGTCCTGTTGCCATTCAAGCTGAGGGACCTGGAGTGGCTGACCAGTGCATTGTCAACCGGCCATATCAAAATGTAAGACATTTAAATCAAATTTTATAAGTTTGAGTTATAATTTTCAAACTTTTATTTTTGTTAAGTTTGATTTATAGCTTACAGCTAAACAAAACCTCAAATTAAGTTTCTAGGAAAATTGGAACATTAAAAAGTGCAAATAATATACTTTTATTACAGAAATGTTGGGTTACTAAAGGATTTACAGTTTATCCTCTCAATTCTCCATTTTGTTTTTACCATACTTTGTCCTCCAGCTGAACTTTCCATTAATGTCACAGCATGGCTCAGCTGATTGATACCTTCCTTGTAGAGGATTTTGATGAACAGCTGTCAAGTCATCAAAGTACAAAACTCCTCATAGTTATTAAATTTTTACTTTAACAACCTTCTGTGGACTAATGGTACAATGAAATAAATTGTAATCATAGAATAGCATAGTCTACTGCAGTAAAATATACAGCACAAAGTATGGCCATAATATTTTTACAATAAACTATTTTTGTATTTGTCTTGGTTAATTAGTTATTATGCATAGTATGGACTGTAATGCCCCTTCATTTACTTTTAGCGCTCCTATAAGTGTCTGTAAAACCCATGCTATTTTTTTCAGTGTTGATTGAAGGATATTTCCGAAATCTTGGTCTGCACAATAACTAAGAGATTTTGTTCTTATTCTGGCATTCATTTGAGCTTTAAAAGCATGATGAAACTTTGTGATTTAGAGCTCTCTTCTGTATTTAAGGGATTAAGTTGTAGCTCATGAAGTATGGAAGAGTTTTTATAGAATAAAATAAATAAATAATAAAATTATTTAAAACTCCAATACATTGTTTTTCATGCCCGGGATGAGTACATGTAAATTTCAGACCAGAATTATTCATTTGATAACTGATGAAAGTACCGTAATATTCACACAACCACTAATTGTGTTTCAGGACTTACATGAGGGTCAAAGACAGAGTGGGGGCTGATAAAGACAAGGTAAATGAATAAGTTTCTGAATTTCCTTTTAACTATGTCATCAATACCATACTTGATGCCACAGTTCAGTTCAATATATGTTTACAAGAACTGCTCTGTCTTCATTGCTGCAAAGGGCAACAGTGAAGAGATAATCAGTTTATCTACTGTAGTTTTTTTTTTGTTTTGTTTTTTCTTGGCTAGTCAGTCCTTATCATTGAAATCCTGTGTTTACATAGGTTCTGGTGGTGAATCCAGTCTTCTTTAAGTATGTCCATGATCACTGGACAGAGCACCACGGTCGTTATCCGTCCACCGGCATGCTGGCAATCATCTTTGCTCTGCACACTTGTGACCAGGTAGGAAGAAAGCACAGCTATGCGTTTACTTAATTTCACATATAAATGCTGGTTTATGTTCAGATTATATTTTATATCATTCAAACCAAAGCCCAATCTTTTCTCAGATAAACCACAAAAATGTTCAGTTGTGGGAGAGGCTTAAAACTGAGTTTTTTTTGGGGGGGGGGTTCTATTCCTTTCTTCACCCCATTTAGAAATTTGTTAAAATACCAAATTTTGGGAAGAAACTTGGCAAGTGATTTCTGCTTAGACCTGCTGCATTACACAGAATAAAATTTGAAATTTATTGCTTAGAAATTTTTTTATTTCCCCTGAGGTTTCAGTATGGAACAGGTGCAGCTCTGTAAATTTGAATAACATTCACATGGTTCTCCTTTGTAGTAATTTAATTAAAAAAGTGAAACCCAGCTATTACGGTGACTCAATACACAATGATATATTAGGTTTGTTTGTTTTTTTTTTTGTGATTATTTAGCTTCAGGTCAAAGCTAATAAAAACACACTTTTTGTTTTGTCTGAGTTTTACAGAAGACATGTAAAAATTTTAATGCAGAAATGTAAAGGTCATGTTTTATTTTAGAACATAAATTACCCTGCCAACAGTGACACGAACTGAGGGGCAACAAATGATCCTCTCAATGCCATGCTGCGTTGACGCAATATTTTTTGTGTAGGGAGCTATTAAAAAACTTCTCAGCAGACCTACATTTGTGAATTAAGAATCTGTATTTTCTCAGTCTTATTTAAATTTTCTGAGATGCGTCAGTTTGGTATGTAATGAAGCAATATAGTCAAGTTTTAAATAACTGAAATAAAGGAACATTTTAGTAATATTTACAGTTGCAATCTAAATGTCAATCTAAATTATTTCATAAAATTATTATTTTTTTTTAAATTAATTTATTTCTTGGCATGCACATGTTCCATAGACACCCACATGTTGAACAATAATGATGCACTTTGTCTGTTTTCAGGTGTCTGTGTTTGGTTATGGTGCTGATAAGGAGGGGAACTGGCATCACTACTGGGAGGAGAACCGCTACGCTGGAGCCTTCAGGAAAACTGGTGTTCACAGTGCTGATTTCGAGACAGAGATCATAAGCACACTCAACAAAGAGGGCAAGATTAAGCTCTACCTGCCACACTCACATGAAGACTGAAGGATCTGGTACTGAACAACCAAATCTGAGTCAGATGTGTGCTGCATTTTTTTTTTTTCCAACATAGGAATAATTGGACAGTAATCAGATAGCTAATTTTTTTTTTTATCTTTTCTGATACCACTTTGCCTTCAGCAGCTTCCTGTTGGTTGCTGTTTTGCCTATTTTCAGTCACCAAGCATGAAAGTGAACTGACTAAACACAACAAACCTGCTGGGCAGCAAAGATGTATTTACAGACTTCTGCTGCTTCAAAAATATTCATTTTGAACAATCAGCCTTTTTTGATCCCATAACTGACTGTCCTGTCATTGGTGACTGATACCATTGGCTACCATGCATTTTGCTCTGAATGGGAATCAACCACAAATTTTTTGTAAGATAACTTTTGTATCGGATTCTGTAGACACTACAAAGGGGTAACCGCTTTCTTTTTTTTAATTAAAAGCACTTTTTTAATGAGGAAAAAATGTTGGGTAATGGTAAGATGATCGCTTTGCTCATTAACCACACACAAACATGGATAGATGTATTGGCTCCTCTTGTTTAAATGTGTAAAAATCATGAAATAAATTAATCTTTGACTGCAGCAGTGTGATCTCAGTTGGAAAATTTAGAAAAATCCAACTTTTTTATTTGAGACCTTATGTGTTCACACTTTGGGGATGAGAATCCAAGTCAAAACATAACTAATTATGTTAGTTCAAAACTAATTGAACTAAAACTAATTCTCATCCCATTCTCTTGGGATGAGAATCCAAGTCAAAACATAACTAGTTTTAACAAGATCAACCCAGCTGTGACTAATTTGTACAAACCCTTTTCGATTAAAGAACATATCCCATATTTAACAAAGTTTGAGCAGCCAGACAGAGAGGGATTTTTGTGTTCATCTGGCCATGTGTTTTGGATCATTATCCTGCTGAAAAACTCAGTAAAAATCCACTTTTAAATTAATGACACATGGGAACAAATTAATGAAGAGGTGGAGTGTATGAACAATTAGCATTGCTATCAAGGTTCCCAGAGTGTGTTGCTGGGCTGCTTGGAGAAAAGGTCTCCAGTAGAATCACACATCCTTTACCATACCTAAAAGTTTCATTGAAGTGCTTCTCCACACCTATGTCTTTTTTTACACTATTGCAGGAAAAAAATCTGTCTAAAGCAGACAGTTCCAATTAATTCAAGCAGTTTAGCAAACTTAACTTGTTTACATTTGTGACAGTTATGCCCATATTAATTATATGTGGCTATTTAAACTAGTTTTTCTTAACCCTCCCGTGGTCTTGGCATGTTTAGGAGGAGCGTGGTAAATGTCAGGTCAGACTGCGAGGGGAAAAGAGTCCCATTAGACTGTTAGTTCCCATAACCATATGAAATTATGCTGCCAGAATAAAACATTAATTTATTTGAAAGATTTTTACTCACCTTTACCATGGGTGCCAATGAATGTTTGCCTCTGTAAGAATACTTAAAGGATTGTATCATTTATAATCCTTCCTTTTTAAGGTCCTTTAAAACCGTCCTTCTCTAAGGAAAATGGAGTTGGCATCTAGTTTTCTTTTATTTTGCTATAAGCTCAGCCTGGGATATTTTTGTTTTTGGTCACAGAAAATCAGATGAGCCTATGTTTAGCTAACAGTTTGAGTTTAAATAATTTAAACACCTTGCAGGGTTTCTGTTTATTTTTAACGGGATATTGTCTTCCAGTTGGCCACAATTAGCAAAAGCAATGCCACAGTGTGACGGATGCCTTTTATTTAATCGTACATAAAACTGTATCATACTGCTACTATATGATACTAACAAAGGTAATTATAGCAACACATAAGTTGCTTTTTGTGGAAAAATCCTGTTTTTCTGTCTTTAGTTGAGCCAAATGGAACTTCATGATTCTTCCCTGATCATGGCGACAAACATGAAGACCAACTTAATTATGAAGATTTCCTAAATAAAACCTAACTAATAACATGACATGTGGACTCGATGGATGACATGAAAATTGAGAACAGTTTGGGGTTCAACCAAAAGACTTGCTAAAGAGGCACCGACCAGTTCAGCAGGCGGCAATGACAGCTGCTGTGCCTGCACTGTGAATGTACAAAAAAAATCTGATGCTGATTGTCTTGAGTAATCAACTGAATGTTTGTGTCTTGGTTTAGACATTAATCATGTTTAGAGTCCCCTCAGTGCCAATATATCTGCATTCAACAGGTTTGTTGTTGTTGGTGTGTTTTAGTCTTATTGAAAATGATCAAAGGCCAACTAACAGTGATGGACGATTAGAAATTAGGTTGCATGTGCATATTAATATAAATCTAATTGTGTTTTGTAAAAAAGGCATTTAAATTCGAAGCTGCAAAGGAAAATTGCATTTTAAACTTTCTGTGATTAAGCAATAAATTTTTTATGTTTTAGAAGATAAAATGGAACTTTACTCATTCTTTAATAAGACTAAGTAAAATCGTTTGCTACAATTTGATTACAGGCAAACTGATCCTTTGCAGACTCATCTTGAGTTTAATTGAGTTTTGAATGTTTAAATGTTTTTTTTTTACCATTGCTTTATTGAGAATGTTGAGATTTAAATCCAGATAGCAATGTGTGAAACTGCCCTGAGACTTATGCTGGCTGAGATGCTCCATCTGCTTCATACAACATTGTTCTCCTTGAGAACATGACTTTTGTAGCAAACTTGAAAATATTGAAAGTTCACCCAAAGAGACAGCTTGTGGTCTTTAGTCATTATCCTCTTTACCACTCCAGAAATCTGCCAAGATTTTAATTATTTTGTTTGAAGCAGATGGGAAAACTCAGAAATCATCGTAATGCTGGATATTCATCTGTAAGCTGTTGCTCTGTCACTTTTACCAGTTCATTCATTGTTGGGTTTATTCATTCCCAAAACTGCCTGAATTCTCAGTTTAATAAGAAACATCTGCTGTTTTTTTTGTTGTTAATATTTCCCTTCACTTTAACACTTTGCTTTGTCGCAGGAAATTGCAGCCAATAAAGTGGGAAACGAGCTATTCTGGCAGTTTTCAGACGCTTAATGACAGAGCAGCAGGCCTGAGTATTTCTTAACATCTGGATGCTGTCTTTACTGCCAATATGTCAAGTTGTTTCAAACAGATATACCCTATTATACTAAGTGTTTTTGTGCCTTTGAGTCCAAAATTTTGCTCCTCATTGCATTATTTAAATAAAGGGGCATCTTCTAATGATCTTTTTCCCTTTCATAAAAGTCCATACATAATGGATGGATGGATTTAGTCCAAAGGATCTGATTATGTGTGTTCAGCTTTAATTAGGCTTTCTGTTCAGACTGAAATGGTCAGTGTTGGGTTTCCAGTCACACACCAGTTTTACGATCAGCAAGATCTAGATGCCAAACTGAGCACCGTGTTCAGCCAAAACCGCAGAAAACATGTACCCACCATCACTTTGACCTAAATAAAAACAAATGAAACCAAAATTAAATTGGTTTTGTTCTTTTATATAGTTTTGTTGCTGTTTTTACGGTGTGTTTCACAGCATTATATTTGAATGTCTATCGAAATATTTTCAAAATGTTTTTTCCCCCTAAAATAATTTTACCTGCCGAGTTAATATAACTTGTAAAAACCTGACTTTTTTTTTGCATTCTTTTGTTCATTTTTATTGGTAAATTACATTCATGGTTGAAGCTTATTAAAGCTTCAACTTTAATAAGACTTTAACTTAAAACTGGTAAACTAAGGAATTGTAAACAAACCAGTTTAAAGAGTTTCTTCCTGGTGATTTTACAAAAATATTTTTGTACAAATAAAATGAAGTGCAACAGTTTTTCTTTTCTAATGATCAAAAGGAGATCATTATGCAAGATGTCTCAACATTCTATCAAGCATTTCAGGACCGATTCCTGCGTACACCATATTTTATACCAGTAGGTATACTAGGATATAAAGAGAAAAATCCAAGAGTTTTGAGTACATTTTATTAAGTGGGCAAAATACCATATCATTCTATACAAAATAATCAGTTGAGAAAAAACAATTTCCAGTGTTTACTGTTGGAAAGCAGGAATAAATTGTATCATCCTGGCATTAGATGCTAGTTGTATGCCGACTGATTGTTTTGGAAGCATAGCAGGAAAAGAGGCTTTTCTGTCTGACCATAACGCATGCAAACGTCTACTCTAAATGTTAAGTTTTTACTGAAATCATGTACTTCAGCTGAACTAAGATTTATCTGTTAGGCAGATAATACGTGGAAAAGCACCTCATAGATGGATTGGGTAAATCCAGGTATTAAGCCCTTGCACAACAACACTCACTTTTATGGGTAAAAGTAAATGCTATGAGTTGAATGTCAATGTGACCGCTAGGATGATTAGCCCTCATTTTAAAAGCATAAAATGAGGAAACTGGAGTAGAAACTGGTTCTGCAAGCTGTCAAGAAACAGGATGCTACATTGTAGTATATGAAATCGTTAACTCTAAAACTTTAACATGATCAACAAAAATGAGGACTGCCATAAAACTGGAACAGGATATTAAATCCTGCTGAAAAGGGTCAAAGGTCCTTCTGCCTGTATGGTCCAACCTTGTAAATGTTACAGGACAGTCGGTGCTGTCCTATTGGTATGGGTGGGGTTGTACAAAATTTTAACAGCAGGAGCGCCCAATGAATGTACAGATAATAAATAGTTCATTAACATCTTGACAAGGATCCTTGCTAAATTAGTTTGAATGTTTCATTGTAAAACTCCATTTTTAAAGCATATTTAAATGTTTTAGATGTTACATTTTGTATGAGCAGACCATGTTGATAAGCGTGTTCTGAATTAATCTATGCAGCCCAAACTACACAGAAAAACGTTTTTGGGCAAGCAGTTCTTTTTTACTCTTGAGTCATTCTATGATTGAATTTTTACTTGACATTGAACTAGCACTAGCTTCTTATAAGTATTTTTTGTTTAACAAAATAAATATTTCTAAGAGAAATGGAAAACAGATGGCAACATTTTTTTATATTATAAACGTGTCTAAACATGCTACAAGAAGAGTCATTAAAAATAAATAAAACATTGACACATTCACTTGTGTGTGCAGTTAAACACCAACAATTTTCTTTTTTTATATATATAAAATAAGAACACAGTAACCTTTACAGTACATTTTAACAGAGGCTTGGTCTTTGTAAGCTATTTTTAAGTTATTTGTAAGTTTTAAGTTAAAGTTTTAAATAACTTTAATTGAAAAATCAATTCTCTCATTATCCAGTGGTGCTTCTTTCAACATCTTAGTTCCGCAACTCATCATGGAGAAAAATAGTTTGCTTGTTCTTTAAAGAAAAATAATTACATTTTTGTTTCACCTATACACTGAGTTAAGTGGCAGCAGCTCGCCACAGTTTCTGCTCAGTGAAGTGTTGGTATAATGGGACACAAAGGCAGCTGAAGGCATAGTGTTTCTCATTCAACCTTCTTCTTCTCTTGAGTCTTTTACCAAACCTGTAAATAAAGGAAGCTGAGTTTCTATTTCTGTGTTGACTGGTTTCAACTGAATTTAGAGCTTTGGTCTTCAGTATCCAGGAGTCATCGGGAAGAGGAGTTTAAATTGTGGCAGCTTTTGCTTATGTCCTACAGGTATCGCCACAAAAATCCAACAAAAGTAATTAATTTAAATGTACCTTAAAAATGAAGAAAGGAGTTAATCTAAGTCTCAAAATAAAAGCCCGCTGGGTGGCTGTCACTTGGCCTAACTTTCTGTCAAATGTGTGCTTGTTAGAATAATAAATAAATGTCTTATGAGCCATGAGTCGTAGCTGATTGTTCAGCTTGGAAACACTCCCTGACTTCAGCGACATAAATAAAGTTTTCTGTCCACAGCCGTCCATTATGTGCTCATAGTAAATCCAAACCTGAGGTTGTTATGGTTAGCTGGACCAAGATCTCAAGAACTTGCAGGATGCCAGACATCGAGTCCAAAAGTCTGACCTGATCCAGTAAATGTTAGGTTTTACCATCTGGCCTGCTTCCTATGAGAGCTCAGTTCAGTTTCCATAAGTAGTAATGTGATCTGGATCTGTGCTGGCCTGAGGATCTGGAGCGGGTTTACATCAATCAGCGAGCAGCTGGACAAACGAGGCTGGAAACAAACCTCTCTGGTCTGGTTCATCTTCTATATAACCATGCTATATAAAACACACAAAATAAAGTCATTTACTGCAAGTAAGTATACCTCTTTCAAAAAAAAAATTATTGTAACAAGAATTCATGAGAATTTCTCACATCAGTTTCAGTCAATCAGAAAAATAAAGAATGCCGATACTCACCCACCAATCGCTGTCCTCCTGCCCAAGAACCACCAACACCTGACCCTCGGAGAAACTCAGCTCATCATGGTGGTCTGCTTGGCAGTCATATAGAGCTTGAGCCCGCCGACTGGCTGCTCCACGAGGCTGATTGACAAAATGTTACTCTTATTAGACAATCAGCAACAAAATGAATCAGGTTATTAAACAGAGGTTCGAACTTAAGAATTTAAAACAGCTCCATCACACAACTAGATCTCACCAGTGATCTGCGAGGAAGCGGCTGAGGGGTGGGGCCTCTGCCGTCGCTCTCAAAGCTCTGAGAGCGCTGGCTGATTGGAGATCCATTCGGAGGCGCTTTACTGGCCGGGTACAGGAAATGTGAGGTGCTACTTTCACTTTCTGTCCGTCGAAAACCTCAAAGAGAAATTAATTTAAGACTGTCTAGTTGTTTTAAAGAGAATATCTTTTTGTTTTACAAAATAGAAAAACATCTGTTGTTCTTTTGCAGGTAGCAGTCACAACCTGGTGTTCAGTCCAACAGCAAAAACCACTAGAAAAAAATTTGAAAAATTTTAATTACATATTTACACTGTGAAACAAAGAGGAGGAATTCTATGTGACTGATCATATGTTTACATGTTCAAATAAGACTTGCCAAGGATTCAACGAGAAAGGCACAACCCAGTTTATTTTGGAGGAATATTCTCTAAGCTGCTGTTTCAAGCTTTAAAATAGATTTTTATCTCTACACCACTAATTTTAAAGTTTAGTTGCATTCACTGAGGTACAACATTGCTTGTGATAATATGAAAATATGGAAAACCTTCCAGGCGAACAGAAAAACTGTGAATGTAAACAGTTGACGAGGGCAGATTTGTCTGTGCATATGTGACTACTTTTGCTTTTATAAGTCATAACTAAAAGTAAAAGAGATAACAGGCTTTCTAATTTAGCCACGATCCATCCTTTCTGGAGTGTAGCATTATTTTTGAAATCCTATTTTAGGTCCAAGAGACATGAGGAGCACAGCAACAACTTTGGCATTGCTTTTCCCTCATGAGTAAAACTGTCTGAATCTGTAAGAATCACACAACAGCTGCAGGCATCAGAGAAACAATGTCACTGAGAGCTGGAGCAGATATTGTAGCATCTATCTCAATGTGAAATAGTTTTAGTTTAAAATAGAATTAATTTAAAAATTATAACACACATGCATAAGACAGGTAGACAAGGTATAAATAAAGAGTGCAGTGGATGTCTCTGAGCAGAATAGATACCTCTGTCTGGTCGTTCCGTCAACGAGCTGAGAGGAGAAGATGGACTGGAGTCAGAGAGAGAGAATTTATCTGGTTATTATTCTTGTGACCAATAGAGGGCAGTATAATGCTTCATACAGAACAGCTCGTTGATGCTCCCTAACGTTTTCTCTCAGTGTCAATTAAATATATAATTATTTTAATGTATAATTACGACTTAAACAGAACTAAAATCAAATTACTATGTTTTTTGACACCTGAACCACTAATAATGTGCTATTCAGCTTTGGAGTTAAAATTCAGTTATTTGCTTTTGCTGCCAAACATTACTTAGCATTAAGAAATCACCAGCACAAGCTTTGCTTTTAACAATTTCCATAAATTTCACCCGAAAGCCAAATATTCCTAACGTTTTGTGAGTACACATAAAAATCTCATCCAGTTTGTGTTACAATACAGTGTAATTATATCTCAGATACTCACACACACTTCTTGAAGGAGGAGTCCGGACCACTGTAAATCCTGGGACTGGATGGCAACCCATGATCTGTGCACACACACATAAACACACAGACATACAGAGTTAATGACAGTGTTACTCTGACAGACTAACTGCGGGATGTCTCTCAGAAATTACCCTGCTTACTAGACTCAGAGCAGGTCCTCTTGTGCCGGGCAGCGATGGGAGGGGGAGTTGTTGTCTTTCTGTTTCCTGATGTGGGGAAGAAAACTTCCACCTCTTCCTCCTCTTCATCCCTCACTCCATCACCCCCAGCCGGAGGCGGAGGAGGGGGAACACAAGGGGCTACAAGATAAAAAGATACTCACAATTCAACCAGAAAAGCTTCAGCTTTATATACTGAAATTTCACTGAGATGAAATTAGTTGCCAGAGCTGTTAGATGCAATCGCTTTATGTAGACATCTGATAAGCAGAAAGACTGTGTTTGGTTTTTGTTTAATTGGAGGATAATTAACCACAACAATGAATGACTTTTGGCAGCAATACAGGCATTGCCATCTCAAAATAATAGACCTGCAACCTTGAGTTACAGCTGAAATAACATTTTTCTGAAAGTCATTTTCGAAGCCATTCTTCACTGAAAGCTCAGCATGAAGAGTGCAAATTCAGTTAATTAGGGAATAAAAACAGCAGCCATATTTTTCAGATGAGTAATTATGTAAATGATATATACACATAAATCAGTGTGTAATAGCTCCATCTCTTTCCAAGTGTAATTAGATAGAAGCATTTAAATATTTTTATCTTCAAATATCTGATATAAAAAAAACACAAACAGCTTGGAATGAAGTAAAAGTTTAGCTCACAAACAATTTATTGTGTTTTCAAAGATATCACCAAAACAATTCAAAACAAATGAGCTGACCTTTGACCCGGGGCGGCAGTGGAGGAGCGGGGGAGGACGGAGGAGGAGGCGGAGGGCTGGGGGCGGAGCCAGTTGGTCGGCTGTGCAGATCCATGGCCATGGCCAGCCTCCTTCCCACGCTGAGGAGGCCCGTTCCTGGTCCTCCGGAGGACGGGGCGGCAACGGAGCAGGAGGAGGTGGTGGAGGTGGAGGACTGACTGAAGCTGAAGGGACGGGAGGAGAAGGAGAATGACGGGGTGAAGACTGAAGATGATGAAGTTGAGGAGCGCTCCTTCTTTACTGGGCCATTCTGAAACAAGAGAGAAAACAAAGTCATTGGACACAACCAAAATAAAGTAACAGTTTCTACCATCATCCACAAGCTGCAAAATTCAGAAACAGATTTTTTAAAAATATAATCTGGTCATTTATAAATAATTTAAATCTCTAGTTTTAACTCTTTAATGGCAAAATCTGAAAATAAATAATAAATAATAACTAATGCTGAGTTAAGCAGACACGCCGTTGTCATTGTTACCCTCTCATCAAAGTCGTCATCACTGTCGTACAGATCATCATGACGAAGCCTCCACTCATACTCCACATGGACGTGATGGTTGAACTGGTTGGACTGGGCCTGCTGCAGCTACAATCAAAACTCAGTCAATTAGTAGGAAAAAAGGAAGCCATCTTGTCAGAATGAAGAAAGCTTCTAAGCCTCTCAAAATGGAATGAAAATATATATTTTTTTATTTTTCATTATCTTGGCTGATTGGATATTATTTGATTTTATTTATTTATGATTGCAATTACTGAAATTTCTGATCCCTTTGGTCTCAAATTGTTTTACTCTTAGTCGGCTAGGGCTTACAATAGCTACCAGATGTACAAAGAATACAAGATAATTTATATTTTGATTAAAATAAATAAAGTAATCTATAATCAGATTGAGGATCTCACCAGCGCCTCACATTCACTGTGCTTCAGTCGGCGGCTCACATCCAGAGCAGTTTCTCCCAACTCATTCTCTGCAACACAGAAAAATTATGTTGTTACATAATGGTGATTCTTTGGGTTATAAAAAGAATGTATTTATTTTACAGTATGTTTAGAAAACAAAATTATTCTAAAGCTTTTCCTAATAGTAATCTGTAAATTGCAATTGAATCCCTGTCTAGTATCTGGTAATGTATTCATATTTAACAAAGGAAATACTTTTCCAATAATTGTTTTAATGAAACATCCTCTGTGCAAAATAAACTACACATTACAACACTTTGGGAGTGTATTTGCATTACTGATGTGTATGTTTGCTCGGGCTCTCAGCAGCAGCTTCACACAGTCACTCTTATTATGCAGGCAGCTGTAGTGCAGTGCAGTGTTTCCTGCTGATGTTTGTACATCCACATTGGAACTGGAAAAAAGAGAAAACCTAAGCAAGTAAACATGCAGGTGTGAACATTACCACTCTGAGACATAACAACTAAGCAGCATCATCACAGCAGACTGACCAGTTCTGGGCCAGAAAGTCCAGGATGTGCAGCGACGTCCTGTCAGCAAACAGGACGGCTAAATGCAGAGCCGTCTCCCCTTTCTCCTGTTGGTGTGGAAACATACTAATCCTTTTTATTGACATCTTAGAAAAAAAATTTTGTTACAAAATACCCAGCTATTGCTATTTTTTCAGGCTTTTCAGCTAATAAGAGTACCTAAGAACTTTAGAAAACATTTTTTGACATATATGGCATGTAATCTCCTAGTTCTTCAAAACTAAGAGGCAAAATATCATGCCATTCAACTAACTGTGTGAACACTACAAGGCATTTAAACAATTAGTGTGAATTGGGGTTGAAGTAATTGAAAATGATTCCGACCCTCCTTCAACCTTTCTTCCAATTCTAATCCAAACCCTTATTCCAACCATCCTGCAAAATCTATATATATATATTTTTTTATAAATTAGATAGCTCTTGTTTGCTATCTAAAATAACAATTAGATTCTATCTACATGCCTAAATATTATTTGGGAGGAATACCTGAAAAAGAAAATCTACAATCACAAATCAGTAACTACTAAAATCACTAAAATCAACTGTGATGCTGTGGCCTTATTTTTCTTCCAAAATCAATGAGAACCTTCAAAGAACGCATAGTTTTATCATAGATCATTAACTATGTGGTTACCTGTATGTGGGTGTGCAAGGGCTGACTTAGCTCTGCCCTCTGAGCGTACAGCTGGATCAGGCTATAGATGTCACAGCTCTTGGTTGCCTCCTGCAGGCCCAGCCGCAGTGCTGCAGAAGAACTGCTGAACCTCCTCACAAAATGAACATCCTGATACTTTGACAATATGAAGTCCTTGCGCTCCCCCCTGTTACAGGCAAACAATTTTTCAAACGTGTACTTTCTCCAATAATGGACAATAGTGAGTGTAACTTACATATGACTGTGCTGGGAGGGCTTCTGTGACAGACTAAGCAGATTTGCCTCCAATATGTCATTAAAGCCAGAGTTTCCAACATTTCGGGCCAGCTGAAATAAACAACAGAGAACAGCAGTTTGTCATTATTATATCATTTTATACTCATCAAACAGAAAATAATGCATTTAAGTTGCAGACATCAAAAGCACAATGTAGGTTCAACCACAAAACATCTTATTGGATAGAAGGCTGGGTCATTGGGTGGTTTCACTGATGGAGAGTTAACCGAACTAAAATATGAATACATTAAACATATTTGGACTTTGTCAGCATATATCGATTTCAACACAGAGTTATGTATGTCAACTGTAACCTACAGACCCACAAATGTAACAAGGGGATCAATGCATTATAGAGATGTTCCTTACTAGTAAGTCTGAGGTTCCCAGGCTGTCCAAGCTCAGAGACTTGATCCTGGACACATGGACGCCCATCTCCCTGTGGATCCCTGAACATTCAATACAGGTCAGGATGCCTAGATTTGTTGAGACCCATCCAGGATCTTCAGAGAGGGAGAAATGTAACCTTTTACACTTGAAATGAAATGAATGAGAGTCAAAAAAGATATACTTATTGCCAGACAGAGATTACCTGGAGTGCCACAGTCACAGCAGTAGTTGTTTCCCGGCATTCTGCGGATGTCATCAGTGATGGCCCGGGTCAGATCCTCCACACTGTTTTCAACCCCTCCACCCCCCCGCCTACTCCCATCGAGGGCCATGCTGAGAGCCTCCTGCTTACTGTTACTGAGTACCGAGATCCATCTAAATATTCACAATAAAAACAAATCCACAGTTCTCCTCTTCAGACAAAACTTTATAACTATTTAGATCATTCTGATGTAGATTTCGTCCGTTTGAGTACTATATACGAAAGAAAACACCAAAGATTAACATTGCATCCTGTAATATGTTTTTCTTTTTCCACTTATATTGTGATTTTTAATCGAAAGTTAAGGCATACATCACTCGTATTAAACCCCACACAGTAGAATTTTAAATCTTTTATGCAAATAAATACCAGGTTCTGCTTTGTTTCACTGACTCACTTTCAACCATGCTGAGTATTTCAAATAATGAACAATTGTTGATTTTAGACAAAAAAAAAACATGATCAGATTAATAATAGATGAGCAGATTCAAAGAATAATGCTTAAATAAAATGTTGTCCTTGTTTTTTTGTTGCAAATTAAAAAAAAAAAAAAAAAAAGACTTACGCAACACATTCAGCTTCATCCTCAGCCAGGAAATGATAGGTCCGATTATCTAAAGGACAGAGTTGAAAAACATTTTTAATCAAGTATGTAATAAAAATACCAAACTGTTTTTTACTTAATGTAAATATTAATGTACTTTTAATATTGATTCGATTTCACTTTCATTCAATATTGAGTATATGTGCTTATTCATTACATTTCTAATTATATTTCTAATATTTAACAATAAATTTACATAAAATTAGTCACTTAAATCTAGTCAAGATTTAAGCAACTGGAAATGAATCAACAGATTTAACACAAAACAATTCTGTTTGGACTTGAGTCTGGACTGCAGAACAGTTTTTACTTTATGCTAAGTGCCCTTTTCAATGTGTCTTACGGGAGATAAGGTCGAAGCATTTCTTGTCCTCCACGCTGGGTTTCACCTGACAGGTGAGCAGGTTTAGTCGGGTCGGAGGTTTATTTGGCTGAAAGAATTGACAAGATGCAAATACTTAAACCCTGCATGTCTTCCACAACTGAATTTAAAAAAAACACTTAAAGCAAAAACATTAAAATGAATTCAGTGATGGGATAAGGCACCACATTAGAAGTTATATAATAGAGGCAATTATTTACTATATTTCAATTAATTAAAGGGTCAAAAAAAAATGTAAGTAGTGAAGTCACAGTATCAGTAAAGAAATCTTAATTATGACAATTTAGATGTTAAAAGTCAGAGGATACAGTAACTTGCAGTAACACACACTCACTGTAGCATGTGCAATAGTCAGGTAACAGTTGTGAACTGAACATTTCCTCTTCTGCCACATTTTTCTCAATCTGCAACACAAACAATATTTTAGCAAAGCAAATAACACGGGCGTACTCCTTCCTGTTTTTCAAGACTAGGTTTTGTAGATATGTATTGTCACTAAAAAACAAGGTTAAATTTTTGATACAAATCAATTTCTGTAAAACATTATAGGTTACGTAAATAGTTTTCCAGTTAATCTTGTGCTGGGAAGATTAACTGGAAATCTTGAAATTCACCAAATTCACATCATTTTAGTGAATTTCATGTAATTCACTAAAGTGAAGTCTCTTTCAGATGTGGTCTGTGTGATATTATTAAAGGACAAGTTCAGGTTTTGAAAATGACCTTTCACTGTTATCCATCTGAGCCTTGAAATGAGGTTATCAAACAGCCGATTTCATGAGTAGTTGTAAAGTGTGAACAGCCATAATGCAGGTGTCACATATATCATATTGCCCAGAATATTTAATCACTACTCCAAACCGTGCACATTGTTATAGACATATAACTTTTCAGACTCAAAGAAGTCAAGAATTTTCCACATGAAAAGTAGTATTTCATTGCACCCAAGAATGTAATGAATTATTACCTCTCTAGAACATGAAAAGCCATTTACTGTTAATGAGGACAAGTTAAGTTATTTCTGTTTATATTATACTTGATGAGAATCAATTTTTCATCACCTTGTCATATGTTATGATAAGCACAGAAGTATCTAAATTATAAATTTGGTCCTTTGTTGTTTTTTTAACTATATATGCCCTCTTACATAACTTCTAAATTAAACATAAACAAGCAGTAATCTTTGTGTTTTTTCTACCCATCGCTCTTCTTGTAGAGAAATCCTGTTCTCTCTGTTCCGTATTGTTTATCTCCCAGAAGTTGATGCATACTGTACACCTGCTTAGGTAAAGAGTCCTGTGAACACAAACAAACCATTTCTGAATCAGTTGATCAGAAGCTCAGTCTGAGTCATTTTTAGGGTTGGAGTCTCAGACCTGCTCTGTGTGGACAACTGGCCTCAGCTGATCCCTGATGTTGCACAGCTGCTTCTTCTCCTCCTCCTGACGCTGCTTCACCTGTACATACCAACACCACATCACAGTTCATAATTTTCACTAACAACACCTAAATAAACAGAAATAAACAGATATATCCTCTGTATTTTTGCAGTACCTATTCCATATAAATATTCTTCTTAGACAGATTGAAAATAAAATGTAATATCAAACTGAACACAAGTTTATCAACAAAAGATATAGATTAGTACATAAATAAAAACCAAAACACAAAAAATAAGTGACAATTTTAGATCAAGAGTAACAAGTCTTATATAGTAAAAAGTTAATGAAGACATGCAATTTAACGTAAAGGGTTTAGCTGCAAAGTTTTAAGTCCAGACTGTACGGCGGTGCATTGCTGCAGAGGAGTTCTGCACATAGATTGCAACAGAAAACAATGTTATGAATCAGCAAAGTTTTTGTAGAGCAAAATAGCATTGCAGTTCTTTGGCATAGTTATTTGAACTCCAATGTAAATCTTTTACCCCCTCTTAACCGGAAGCATCGTCTGCTGGCAGAAGACTGAGGCTGTGGGAATGCCTCACACCATTGAGATCTTCCTGAACATTAAATATACAAATGAACTAAACGTGTACTTTTTCTTCAATTAAACTATTACTTCTGACAATTTTCCCCCAAATAACTATAAATTTAAGATATTGTGATTCAATGCTCCAATCCAGTGGAAAAAGGTTAAATCAATCGGCCACATTGCTACAACCCAAAAAAAATACTACTACTATGGTTTTAGAATTGGCTGAAAACATTCAAAACTTTTGTTTGAAGTTTTCATCAAAAAAAAGAAGAACATACACAACGAGCACACACACATGAAAACACAATGCTTCAGGCTCCTATGATGCCATAATATGGCTATCATAGCTAGAAGAAAACGAGTAAAGTTTTGGATCGACCGTAGAAATTTTTTAGGAAATAAACATGAACATTTCTGAGACTTAAAAGTCAGACATTTGATGGGAAAAAAAAAACTTTTTGTTTTGTTCTAGAAAATGTTTTAGATTAATCTCAAAATTACACCTCTTTTTTATATCTTTAATAGCCCTAAAACGCCGTTGTAGGCTTCTGCCAATATTCATACCATGTTCAGCACTACGTTCAGCTCCTCCATGTACTGCTTCAGCCTCTGAGTGGTGGATGCACACTCCTGCAAGAAACTACACAAAGACATTTATGGTAAATTCATCTTTGTCACTGTATTACATGATTTTTTATGTGTGTGTGAACCAGAACCTACTTGTTTTGACTGTGGTAGTGCTTAATGAGATTCTGCAGCAGGTCAACTCCTCTCTTTGTTTTTATCTCGTTCACCTTAATGAGATACTGAGAAGAGAGTGGATCTATTAACTGGACATAAATATAGCGGGGTAATGTAAAGTGCTGAGCAGCAAGGGGAGTTAGCACAAATAGACTGGTTTTAAAAAGCTAGGTCACTGACCTCACACATGCTCAGCTGGAAAGAGCGCCTCTCCTTCTCAAGCTCCTCAGCGATTTCTCCTCCGCTCACCTCGCTCCGAACCATTCCGTACTGTCGCGCTAACTCCCTTTTCTCCTTCTCCACCTGCTTGCTGAACACACACGCACACTTTGAATTATTAATCCGACTCCTGACAGTTTTACCAGCTCTCTTCTGCTTACAAGAGCCTTTCCGTGTTTCTGAATTATGCATAGGTGTAATTTATTTTTTACATGCACAAACACGTAACAAGGGTATCCTAAAAATAGGAGATGCAAGAGAGCATGTAAACTCTCTCAGATGCTTTAAAAGGATCGTCGCTCACAATCTGCTTTCATAATCCCGCCATGCTCTCTCAAATGGTTTCTTCAGATCCTGCAGCGGGACAGAGGAGGAAAAGTTTACTTTAGATCTACACAAATGATTTCTGTTCATTTTACCATTTTAGATGACTCATGTCTTAACTTATTCCTAACATACACTTGATATGAGAATATCAAAAGTCCTCACCCCCTTCACCTCCCGCAGGTCTCCTTTAACCAACGAGTCCAGGAAGAAGTTGATGTTGTGGAGCATGCTCTTCAGCTGAACACACACACACACAGAAAAAATAAAGTAACACATGTTAAAAGGCATATTGGGTTTTCAGATTGTATAATCAATGTTTTGAAAATTTGTGTTTTTTAAATCTGAGTTATTTAATGGAAAAACTGATTAAAACAGCTACGTCATATTGACTTGCAGTAATGAAAAAGAGATTTTCTTCATAATGTTATGTTTCTTCCTAGTTTTTTTCCCTCTTTGACATCCTCTCTCTTGCAAAAACTTGCTTTGCCCTGATTGGTCAGCTGATGTGGGGGAAAAAGGTGGAAGCAGTTGCATGTTTTCTGTTTGAAGTGTGCCACTCTTGTCACTTGCCGGATGTTATGCAAATGAGTTTCATTGTGAAATCAAAGGAGGAAAAAGCCAGAAACAACAACCAGCCAGGCATTTCAGGCAAGTCAGGAGCAATGAAGGAAACAGTTTTCAATTTGGAGCGAAGGTCCTATATCTGAGCTGATATGTAGACTTTTGAGACAGAAAAATGCTGGTGGTCTGTTAAATATAAGACTTCAGCTGATATTTTCTGCACTAAAGTTTGTTTAGGTAGTTTAACAGAAAAATACATCCTTAGATGTAGAAAACACAATCTAACCATGTGCCCAGATATTAATTGGGAGTTAAGCATTCGGACATTTGCATAATGATAATGAGATGTGTTCAGTTGTTTAACCTTTTTTTTTTTTAACCTTTTTTAAATGTTTATTTAATCAGAACTACAGAAATGACTAACCACTTCTAATTCTGATATTAAATAACTCACTTAATACTATATGTTTATGGTACTATAGTACTATAAACCTATACAGTATTATAGCTTACACCTCAGGATCTAGAATGATATACAGTATCGACAATGGAAAAAGCAAATGTGGGTTGATGCATTGGCAATGCTATCGCCCAATTAATTACTACTGATGCAATAAATGAAAAGGATGTCATCAGGCAGGCATACAATATATGTAATATATGTAAATAAATTAAATAGAGTACTTTTACACCCTGCATTTAGACTTGTGTCTTGCAGATGGCTTCAGGGAGCTGAGTATGATGCCATTTGTCTTCTCTAGAGCGTTTGGCATTTCTTAGGGTTGCATTGTAACTCTTGAAGAGACATTAATACTCTGCATAACATTTTATAATAGCTCACACAGCAAAATAAGCACAGTTTGCTCTGATCAGCAGTTTGTAAATGCTACCTTTTACAAAAATTCTTGCTCCAATCATAAGTGTAATGGGTTTGTGTCCTTAAAACATAGAACCACTTATACAGATGCTGAATTAGGCAGCAAATAGTCTTTTTCTCAATTTTTATATGTATTTTTAGAGGTTATCATTCACAACTATTGATTATCTAGCTTAACGGTATCTAATTGTGATTTCATGTTTTATATGTTGGATTCCAGTGGAGAAAAGACTGAAGATTTTATTCTGACATTTTCCAAGATGGTTCAAGATTTATTGATTATAGAAACTGCATGTTTTTAGCTGTAATATCTTAAGTTTCAGAGAACCACATCATTCCAGACCTGAAATGAATATCACAAATAAACCCACTAGTGAAAAGGGAGCCAAGGAGACTTTTATTGGCTGGGAAGATCTTGATGCAGTTCTAATCAGCTGTAAGAGTCTGTTTAGTGAACTTTTATAATTCACTGTTTTCAGCCACGTACCCTGACATAAGACTGCTGCAACAGTAGGAGATTAATTCATGCCTCACAGACCCCCATCCAGGATTTGTGTTTTCCACAGACAAAAAAGAAAGCAAAAGCAAAAGAATAAATAAACTCCCTCTGGCTCCTCACAGTCAGTATATGGACTGTGTAAGCTGCTGCCTTCAGGCTAGTGCCTCAGAGTGATGCAAACCAAAGTAGCACAGTATAAAAACAACTTCTTTCACACAACCCATCAACCTCATGAACCTTTGAACAACATGCAAGTCCTAACAAGTAAAATACAATCTCAACTTGGATATTATTTCTCAGTCTTATTGTTTAGTTCAGGAACTTGTTGTACTGAACTAAAGAGATATTGAACTATGTTGTTCAATATCTCTGTATATTCTACCTTGTAAATAACAAACCATGATTTGGTCAAATAATCAAACCTTGATAATTTAATTAAATTATGTATAATTTAACCAATTTCCAAAAGTTACAATTATTACATATTTAAAATATCCTATAGATCAGGCTTTGTGTCAGAAAGCACTGTATTTTCTTTTGTGGTTTTAATTGTTTGTAATTTGTGTCCATATTTATTCAATGGGATTTGTGTAAGTCCTGAAACTTCAGTGATCAAAACGAGTTTCCAGCATGTCCTCACATGCTTGGCAATAAAATACTTTCTCATTCTGATCATAACGGAGAAGCTGAAGATTGCAGTCAAGGGAATAAAACCATTTTTAGCCCAGGAATAGTTGATGTGGCTCCTGACCTTCTAGTTGTTTATCTGATGTTCTCACTTACCAGATTTTTCATTGGAGACAAAAGTTCTTTGGAAAAGTCCGCCAGGCGGCAGAAGGCTGAACCGACCTCCGTCTCTCCATTTGAATGGCAGTTTACTGCGAGCTTCTCCATCGAGTTGATGTACTGCTCCAGGTGAGATACATGATCTAACAAAAAATAATAATTGCATTAGTTTGGGGAATAATTTAAATGTAATATGTGTTTGTCTGCATGTGGATTTGTGTACCTTGCCCTGAAGCATACTTGGCCTTTGCAGCTTTCTTCATCTTCTGCAACACCAACCGGTCGCTGTCCAGAGCCTGGACAAGCACACGCATGAATGATAAGTGGGTGTAGTTGCTGTCTGCATGACTGGGTCTGCATGTGCAAAGGGGCAGCAGGCTTTGTTGCTGGACAATAGACCGCTGCTTTTTGTGACTGTAAACCACAATTTGATTGGTCAAAATTCCCTGCATGAAACAGCAGCTCAGTTTGGATGTTGCTGTTTTAAACTAAAAAAAAAAAAATATGTTGCATCACAAGCAAATATCAAAAATTCTTGGTAATTCTGTTTCAGGTTTTTACAAACTATTGAAAAGATAAGCATTTCAAGTGATATTTGATATCAATCATAAATTATAGTTTAATTTATGATTGAACAATAATTTATGACACAAAACTATTTCTGCTTAATGATATAGCCTATTTCGTATCTTTCTGTACCAGTCATACAAGTTTAAAACGTTTCTCGTTTCTTTATCTTTTACTTTCAATTGTCAAATACTTGTGAAGGTTCTGTGAAAGTCTTTGGCTGTGTTTTCTCTCATTTTCTTCTCAGTACTTGCTTTCACATTATTCAGTGTGTGTTTTTAAAAATAAGCAGCACTGTCAGGAGGAGGGCAGAAGGAGTGATGACAAAAGAACTGTCAGTTGTTAAAATATTAAGTATGCCAGGTTTGAAGATGGAAAAAGAAATGTCTCAATTACAAGCACAAAAAATATACATGGTTGTCCAAATAAACTGGCTTCAAGAGGCTCACTGTAAACTAGTGGAGCTGCAGAAATTAACAGTTCTAGTGGAAGAGAATGTTGACAGGACGACTATTAACAGTGTACTCCTCAAAGTTCCCCATAATCAAATTGTGGCAAAAGGAAAGTCTGTTTACAGAAGGCCAGAACATTTTTTATTTTTTTTGTAGAAAAATGTAGAAAAAGAAATGTAGAAGGTAAGTCACTGATGAGTCCAAAACTGAATTCTTATGGTCTACATTTAAGACACCAATATTTCTCATGTCAGACATGGTGGTAACAGCATCATGCTGTGAGAATTATCCCTTCTGGAGTGACCGAAATATAGGTAATAATCAAAAAGAAAATAGATTTATAGAGTGTAATACCAGGTGAAAGTTCATTGGAGAATGACAAACGGGAGAGTTCACCTTAGGGGAGGACAATGAAGTCATACAATGGAATGGCTACAAATTCATTTAATTAGACTAGCTTAATGTAAATATAGACTAAAGCTGGAAAAGTGTATTGATGCTTTTTATTCATTCTGATTGAACATGACTTGATTTGCAAAAAGGAGGACAAAAAATTCAATATCCAGATACAAAAAGTCGATGTGTTTTTCCATCACATATTATTCCTTCAAAATTTCTAGAGGTTTATAAATGTGACATAAAAAAATTAAAAGGTTTTAAAAGGTATACATACGTACAATACACCTCCAGAACCAGTTCTTTTGCCTACCTCGGTATAATTGTAATGACTTACAAAATTCTAAAAAGAATATGACAATAGTTATGCACTAGACTCAAGAAGTAGTCTGAAATTAAACAGTGTAAGCGTAAAGATAAACTTTATTAAGTGAATACATTAGATGATGACCAGAACAGTTAGAATCTAATGTTTTGTAACTTTCAATGTTTCTACATTTAACTGTTTGAATTTAAGTTTTTCCTTTATGCAAATTAATTTTTCTGAAAAACATAAAAGTCCTTAAAAGTATCCTGAAAATCTCCATTTTATTTAGGCGCCATGGTTAAAGTTAAAATTAAGTTTGATCTGATCATATTGATTTAAGGACCCGTTGCTTAGAATCCCCCTTAAAAGTGATTACTCTATCAAAAGTTTCATATAAAATTTGGCAGGACTAAATACTTCAACAGATGTGAGGCCTTGCAACAAAAGGAAAACAAGATTTTATGCATAAAAATATCCTGTTAAAAACTCTAGTTTACACCTCTCCTGTCTGCTCTTATCCCACATAGCTTGCAGATTAGTTAACATCTTCATTAACATTAATCTCTCTGGCTTCTTTTCATAACCATAAAAAAACAATAACAAAGAATGATGATGACCGGTAATCTGTTGCCTTGGTAACATATGTCGGCCCTGCAGGGGGTACATGATGGGGGCCGAAGGGAGGGTTCATATTGAGCATGTTTTTCAGGCTATTCTTCAGGTCAACAACTCCATTGTGGAGGGATGGAAAGCGGGGAATCTGCTGCATGCTGCTTTAAAGCGTATTCTCATCCAAATACACAGACCCCACACAGCAGTGGGCCAGTTACACAAATTGTTCACAGTAGTTAATTTGTTAACTGGCAGAAAATGAACTGAAAAATTAAGGAATTCTGTTCAGCTGCCAAAAATATTCTCAGACAAAAAAATCTGGTGCTACTTTCATTTGCATTAAATTAATTACTTCTGTCAGATTTCTCTCTTTCCTACTAAGCTATATTTGGAGATGAAATAGATGTATTTTCCCATCAGATGCCCCATATGGCTAAGATGTATGAGATCTCGAAGATATATTATCGTTTTTAGACCGACAAAACTGTTATACACCATAAAATGATTTTTATTTATCAGATATTTCAACATGTATCAATTAAAAACTGAGTTTCTTTAATTCAAAATTAAAAACCCACTTGTTAAGAGTTTATTTGAATATAATAAACAAAACATTGACCAACATATTTTATATGTATGATTTTGGTGATGGTACTCATCAAAATGTAATATTTGTTCGATCGTTAACTGTTAACTTTGTAATTTTGTGCTTTTATGATGTAAAACACTTTGAACTGCCTTGCTACTGAAATGTGCTGTACAAATTCAATTGATTGATTGATTGATTGATTGATTGATTGATTGATTGATTGATTGATTGATTGATTGATTGATTGATTGATTGAAACAGACATTTTTAGGACTTTAGAAAAATCTTGGTAATTTCCAATTTTTTCTTTAAATTGCTTTTTGTCTGACAAGCTCAAAATAATACTAAATTTTTAAAAATTGCAAGACAGGGGAAGAAATTTTCCTGTCTCTTTTTGCAAAAATATTATTTAAAGCCCATTTTTAATATTTTGGAGACTATTGCATAAAGTCATTTTGTGTCAAAAGAGATCTTTTTTTGTCAAAATCAACCTTTGGAAAGAAAGTGGTGGTGATTTTTTTTACATGTAAATACTAGATGAAAAGATCACATAAAACTAAAATATGAATTGATAGCACACACCCATTCATATGACATTTTCATCCCTTTGTTTGACAGATATTGAACACTGAAAGCAATAAATGATCTGATTCATGCATCCAAATGTTTGGCAATACAAACTGAATTTATGATTTTGACCAAAAGTCATGTGAGATTTTGAAAATGTTCTTTGTGGTACATAAAGAGGGTGCTCACATAAAGACCACACATGGTTTCATTTAAAGCCATAATGATTACACAATGTACTTTATCAGTATGAACATTATATTCTACAGAGTACAAGTCTTCAAGAATGAAACCTAAGACAGAGTTAACATTGGAATTTACTTCAGACTTCGAAGAACATGAAATAACAAGATTAATGTAAAAATATTGAGTTGGTTGATTGTTTTTGTAAAAGTAATTATACAGTTTGGGTAAATATGATGTTTGGCAGTTCTCTACTGTTATAAATGAACTTTAATCTGCTTCACTCAAAAGAGTATGTGACACATAGCTCACCTGTGATGAAGTGACTCTTCTACCAAAGTGTTGAGCAACTCAATTTGGTAAACCTTTGCTCCCTGAAAGCTCAGTCTGACCTCACTGATTAGCTCCATTAGGTCCAACAGGCACACATCAAAATCTATATCAGCTAATTACATTTTAACTCAATAAAGCCTTTCCTACAGATTGCAGTGTGATAAAAACTCATGAGATAAAAGAAAAGCACCTGAAGTTAAAATTTTAGTTCTTGTTAGACCATTTATCAGTCAACATAAACTAACAGTTAATAAATTTTGCAGTCAACCGTTTTACAACAAACTTACCCAGTTATTTTTCAAGTAAAAGAATAAGCTTGTATGCTTATTGTAAAATTCATCTCTCACTATGGAGTTCTATGCTGAATGAATGCAAATCAGCTGGTAGAATATCAGAGAGAACATTTCACAACATAATTCTGTTTGATGATCTGATATAGGCTCAGGCTGCTGGAGAATATACCGGACACTTTTCTTTGCATTGATATTTTCTGTTTCTGCTTTTTATTATTGTCTATATTGACTTTATGTTCTGTCTTTTAGTTTTATTTCCCACAGAAAGTGATTCTTTGTTAAGCTGTGTCTCTTTTCTGGAGCCATCAACACAGATATATTGTTGAAATGATCTTTGTGTACATGTATTGTCTTTAGTTTTCATTCTTGTGAAAACTTTACCTTTTCTGGATGGAGCTGTTGACAGATCCATATTAATTTATTGTATTCTTCTTGACTTTCATTCTTGTAGAAAATACACATTGCCCAGGCACTTTGTGTTTAGTTCCTTTGTTTAATAACAGTCCAGGTTCAATTAGTTTTGTGTATTCTCTCTGCTTCCTTTCTTGAAAAAGTACCCCTGGTCCAGTGTTTCTGTGTTCAGCTGTGTCTCTTTCTTGGAAGGAATCACTGTCATTAGCTTTGTGTACTACATATGTTTTTCATAGAAAGTATTTGGTCCAGTGCCTCTGTCTTCACATCTTTTTCTTTCCTAGACCTAACTAAAGGGAATTTGCAGAAAATAGCCAAGCACTATGTCTGTTTTCTAGTCTATTTACGGTTTCCTGAAGTTCTTCTGTGTCTCCTTTGGGTATAGAGCTGTTGCTGCCATTAACTTTGTGTACATTGATTTTGTTTTTGATTACTCTTTAAAGTACTTCTGGTCCAGAGTTTGTGTATTCTTCCTGTCTTCTCGACTCCCTGTTGCACCAGATGGCTGCTAACAGAGAACGATTCTGTGACTATTCTGTATTTTATTTAGGCTCTGTGGTCTATATGTAATTAAATATTCTCACTTCTGAAAATATAGTATAGAAATGAGTTGGAGTGATCTGACCATGGAACGATTGAGATTTTATTTAAATTGTGTTGCTTCTTAAGCTGCTACCCCCGCAACCCGACCCCGGATAAGCGGAAGATGGATGGATGGATGGATGGATGGATGGATGGATGGATGGATGGATGGATGGATGGATGGATGGATGGGTGGATGGGTGGATGGATGGATGGATGGATGGATGGATGGATGGATGGATGGATGGATGGATGGATGTGTTGCGAAGTGCCATGAGATGGCATTTTGGTATATTATCAATGTATCTACTGCAATGTAGATAAATTGAAATTAACTGAACTTGATAATTATTTAGCTTACAGATGTTTATCAGCATCCCAGGACCTACACACAGATGTTAACACTGATTGAGTCCTGATCACTCTGATAAGAGCCTTGCTGAGTTATTACATGATGTCACCACAGTCCATGCACCAATAAGAATAATATAAATGCAGTTTTTTTTGGGTTTTTTTTTACTTTCTTTGAGTCAAGCATAGACACTAGGAGGGAAAATAAATGCAAAGGGATTTGTAGTTTCAACATTACAAAATAATTTAGAAGATGCAAATGATGACAACTTAACCTTATACAAAAACCTAAGGACGACCACGGAAGGGGGTCAAAGACATTTTTCTTTGTCTTTGGGGAGGATGACCATTGTGGATATTGGGTAAGCTTTAAATGTTGGCTTTAGTAGAAACATGAACATCTGCCTGCTGCTGCTGTTGCCGCTACGACCACATTCCACCCTCTCCCCTCCAATCCCTCTCAGCTCTCACCTCCTCCAGCAGGTAGATGGTGTTCCTGCAGTTGATCATCTTGGATGTGAAGGAGGAGGTAGTGGGAGAGCTCCAGTCCTCCTGAACCTCCTGTACGAACTCCGACACCGACACGCACTCCGGCATGGTGATTCTGTCCACTCTGGAACACAAAGGGCAGAACCGGGACAGTCGAGCGCAGTCCGGGACTGACAGAAGAAGGTGGACACCAGGCGCAGGGCGCAGAGTCAATGAACAGATAAATAAATAAATGAGCTGTAATAATTTAAATATCTAGGCTGGGGAATGTTCACACGCCCCTTCTCAGTCGGGTATGTACAACAAGCTGGTAATTAATGGAAGATGTGCTGTAATCAAGGACCTTCTCAGTTATACTGCCTCAGTGTGACCGAACCGCTGCATCAAACGCCTCTTTTCTCCGAACAAAAGGTGGCTCAGTCCAGGCAAAGCATAAATCCCAGCACCACAAACTTCACAAGATCCCTCAAATGTTAATACTGCCGCTTCTCTGCTGGGTTAAAGCTAAAACAGCCTTTTTCTGATGAGTATCTTCATTCAGAAAAAAGGGGAAAAAATCACAAAAGCGCTCTGCTGTCCGTGTGCGAACCGGCTGACAAAGACCAGGAGGCGACGTGCGGAGAACCGGACCAAGTGGACCCAGAGACCGGGTTCGGATAGGGGGATCAAAACAGTCTCAGCTTTCCCGTCCAGCTCCGCCGTCATTTCTCTTCAGCAGCATCTTATTTTCTTTTCACCGCTTTTGCTCCCTTTATTGAACCCGCATGGAGAGGCGCGTTCACGGTGAACAGCGGTGGAGCCCTCTGTCGCGGTGGCGCGCACTGCTGACCGAGCCTTACACTGGGTGCACTGGGAGAACTGGGAATTTCAGGCCCCGTCCTAGTCACAGCAGAGCTCCCTTATTTTCAAAGAGAGCTCTGAAATGTGCCACTTGAAAATGAATCGAAACCTTCCCAAAAACTGGATTCTAACCAAAGCAGCTTCTGTTCAAATATATTTTTAAATTCACAATTTGAGGAACTATTGTGTTCAATATGTCATGAGCTGTGATTAGCGTCTCAATTAAAAACACTTGAACAGATGTTTAGTCGTTTAATATTCCACCTGCAACATTATGTTTTGATTTAAAGAAAACTTCAAGAATCTAAAATTCTAAAACAAAGTGTAAATCTACAGATGATTCCATAATCTAGAGATTATGGAATCGCATTGGGGATGAGACAAAAACAGGGAAGGACAGAAGACGCTTTAGAAATACTTATTTAACATCAATACGGTGGCTGAATTCAGTAAAGTCACAAAGTCAGTGTGTATATGTGAACAAGACAAATGTAAACACTGTTTATAAACTTAAACAAAAATAAATCACAGCTAAACAATAAATAAATAAATCTAGGGGTTTTGTATAGGGGTAAATACAAAAACCAGCTGTTGGGAATCAATTTGACACTTCACCTCAACCAGTGGATCATTCCCTGCAAAAGCTCACACAATCATCAGTGTACTCCCATTATATCCATCATGGTAGATTATATGATTCTGAGGAACATTCCTTCAATCATACTAATAAATTTAATTATTGAGAAGTCAATTTGACATTTAGCGAGATGTGCCAGTGATAGTTTTCCTCCTCACACTGAAACATTCATGTTTGTTCTCACATGATCAGAGCGCCTCCTTCTAAAGGCCAGGTGGCATATCAACCCTTAGAGTTATCCTCTAACACAGTTTGTGATCTTAAGCATAAAATGTAACCGTTGTTGGCAAATGCTTCATATTTGTCAGCTGACATCATTTGCCTTGTAGCATCTGAGCCAGAGAGTCTCACAGTGAACCAGCATTGCCAGTCTCAGAGGAAATAATCAGAGCAAACGTCTGGACAGTAAACAAGCTATTTGTAACTTCCTGTTGCACCAATAGAGGACAAGAACGAAGTCTGACTGTAGAGTCTTGCTCTAAGTTTGATTCTTTTCAACTTTAAAAACCATCTAATGAGCCAGAGGACAACAGATGGGTTGTTCCAGGAGCATAAAGACAACAAAAAGTTGTAGTGGGTAGTAAAAGTATTGTTACCTTTGAACATTTTCACATTTTGCTATGTTTCAACTGAAAAAAAATCAGGTTTGTTTACATTATTTTAATAAAAATAATAATAAATGTAATTATTGAAATTATTTAATTGGCTGATTCAAACTAGAGCACAATTGTTATGTTTTACAAACACAACTTGAACCTGATGATCTGAATCAAAATCTACTGCAGCCAATTACCTTCAGAAATAAATAACAATGTTAAGTAAAATCCAGCTTTAGGCAATTTTACCAATATAAACCCAGCTGTTTATAAATGCCTCAGGTTTGTTAGAGAACATTAGTAAACATGCAAGAAAACCAATTAACTCAACAAATAGGCCAGGAATAAAGTTATGGAAAAATCCAAGGCAGGCTTAATCTAGAAACTCAAAAGAGGAACATTGTTTCTTTGGGGGAGCAGCAGAGAGTAGCCTTGAACTCTGAAAATTAGATTTTTAAAGAAGAGTGGAAAAAAGAAATCAGCTGTAGAAATTTCAGTAGGGTTTTTTAAGATGGTAAAATAAAGAATACTGGGGAAAAAAAGATTTTTACAAAATTTTTTTTGACTGATTCTGAGATGTTTTATTTGGTCTGTAAAGTTGTTACAGACAAACCCCTAAAAGCTTCCAGATGTAACTGTAGAAAAGGATGGTTTAAAAAATCAACTAAAGTGGTTTAAATAAAAGACCAACCATACTTTTCAGCTTTTATTGGTTAAAACAAGCTTTCATAAACATGTATAATTTTCTATTGCACATCAAAAGTATCTTTGTTTTGGCTTATCACATCACATTTGTATAAAATGTATTGATATTTGTGATTGGAACAAGAAAAAAGGTGGAAAAGTTCAAAGGGCAGCCCATTCACCATTTCATCAAGTATGAAAAACCTTTTGAAGATTTCTGCACATGTTTTAAAAACACAATGAAAAGATGACAAAACTAGATTCATCAGTCTGAGATGTCTTTGTAACAGAGTGAGCTGGAGGTGATGCTGATATGTTGAATTGGTTACCCTTTGCTGAAATAAAAACATGACATATTGGGCCCCACGTGAACAGGACACTGTCGTAATGAATGACCTTTTAGTGGAAAAAAAAAACAGTGAAGTGCCCACTCAGTGAAGATCATGAGATTTATGCTGGAACCACTGTTATGACAGTCGGTAGTGAACGGGAACTAATTTTTGATGAAGGTTAATTGTGAGGAAAAAAAAAAGTAACCTTGACTGTTTTGATGATGTTACAACCATGTTTTCCTCAAAAACAGTTTTAGAATCATTTTTGAAAGTGTTGGTTTTGGTCAGCATTAATTCATTTTCCATCAGTGTTTGAATATTCCCATATAACTAAATAATATGCAATTCCTTGATCATTGTACTGTAGAAAATAATCAATGCCTTCCTGTCACTTTAAAATAATAAATAATTTTAATAGCAACTGCCTGATTTCCACTTTCCAAGCCACTGACAGAGGTTGATGAATAAATATTTGCTACTTTATTAGAAAATAAACAAATTCAACATCCTTACTTGAAATTTTTTTTGAATATTTTAATTGTAATCAGTGCATTAAATAATTTTTTTTAATGTATAGCATACATCTGACATGTTTTTTTTTAAATATAGGCAAGAACATCAGCATAACTGACATGTGAGGAAATATATCACATTTTACTTAAGAAAAACTTTATTTTCCTAAAACTTGAAGTAATCACTGTCTAGTAATTGACTCTGGTGACATGTTATTCCAATACAGAACAAATTCCCGATGATCAATTTCTATCAATTTCTGTCAGTACTGTATTGCAACGAGGTTAAATATATCAGTGTGAGAATGAAACCTAAAACTGTTTGGAATTTAGCACAATGCAACAGTGAGTCCCTACAGGTTTCTTCATCCGTTGACGATGAGAGAGCTGATTTCTCCTGGCAACGTGTAGACAATCAGGACAAGGAAGAGCGTCAGGATGATGAGGATGACCAGGGCTATTATGTATTTCTTGTAGTTTTTCCAGATTAGGAAGACAAAGGTCTTCATAGGATTGAGGAACCAGTTGAAGCTGGTGGTAGGACGGCTGCAAAGATAAAAAAAAATTAAAATAAAATTTGTCAGCAAACTCTAAAACAGTAAAATACAAACATTAGCTTCTGTTGCAGCATTTATACATGGGTTTTTTGTTTGATTTAAATGACAGGTAACAAATATTTCAGTTCAAATCCCTAAAAAGGTACAACTAATGAAAAAAACAATTATTAACAGGCAAAGAAACCTTCAACAGATAATAGTAACAGATATACTTTCAAAAGAATAAGACTCACTTCTAAGTTTGTTTGTTACTAAGAACATCTGATTACCAAGTTTTACCTGACTTATTGAGTCCCTGTGACTCAATTCCCTTATTGAGTCGCAGGGAATGTGACTCAATAAGTTTTTACATTTAATGAAAACTGGGAATCTTGAACATCCAATTTCTAACTACAAAGCTTTAAACTAAGCTGCTGAAGGAAGCTCTGTCAGCTAACAGCCCCGTCAGCCCTGAAACAACTTTACTGTGAATCAGCATGAGACAAAATGTTCTAACCTCAGACTTCACCACACAAGGCTCTCACATATCCTCAAGCCTTTGTACTTTTTTTATCAGATTTGAAGACACACAAATTATACTTTTCGCTTTAAATTGCACCCTAACTTGGCTTCTAAAAACAATTAACCATTTAGATGGTTAAAGTTTTATTTGTTAAAGACTTAAACTGCGTTGTTTCAAGGTTTGGTCTAATTTTAGTAGGCCAGGAACTGAGATTTTCTTCATTTTGAAGCCTCTGTCTTTACAAGGCAGCCAAACTAAGCTAAACAGACTTCAGTTAGTAATGCAAACTGATCACATCGTAGATGATACCTGTGAGCCCAGCAGGACATTTGTCTGACCTATTCTATGTCAGAATATTTCTGAAGCGTTCTGGAGATCATTTATGAAGAAGAACAGAGAAATAAATTGCCTGATTTTATAGCTTAATATTTCTGAAACCAAGATTAAAATGTAAAAACAAAAGATGGAAAAAAATACACAATAGATTTTTAGATGTTGTTTTGTCTAGTTTCATACAGTACGTGGTATTTTTATTATTGTTGTTGTTGTTTTAGCACCTAGTGATCATCTTTTACAAGATGCATTTCCACTGAATTGTGTTCAATAATTTGATAGGATGTTGTTTCCTCTTCTCATAAGAGTTTGCCTTTAGATCCTAAAATATTATTCATGTGTTAACAGTATTAGTTGCTCCTCAAGTTCTTAATTTAACATAAACAACTGCTTTCTAATAACTACTTTACTCACAAAACCTTTTTAGGCAGTGCTACCTTGATATATGTTTTGCATTGTTAGACTTTGGAAGAGAAGGAAAAACAACTCTTGATCCAAAAAGCAGCAGCCCCTCTGGAAGACTGAAAAATGGCTATTCATTCTCAAATATGAATATTGTCAAGCAGCATTCTCATTTTTGTCAGTTTGTGCAATCCTGATCTTTCAATTTAAAGTCCATATTTACTGCAGCATTTATATTATCGATATGTTTGTGTGTGACTGCATGTTACTTTGGCTTTTCCAGAGGTTCTGGCTCTTTGCGTCCACGTCCCACAGGGTTCGCCTCCGCCTGCTCCAACGCCACCAGCTGAAGCTCCGCCTCCACTTTTCCCTTCACAGAGACAATTGGAGCATTACAGATGTCCAACCTTAGCTAGCTATAAGTAGTTGCAGGTGTATTGCATCAGTAACTGCAGTAATAAGGTCAGTCTGCTGAAGATCTAGTAATAAGAGTTTCACATCCCGTTGCTTTTAAAATACAATCAGCTCTTCAGTGTTCATGTTCAAATTAATTTCAGCAAACATGATCAACAATCAGTTTTTGTTTGTACCATTAACAAGTAAGTATTGCCCAAACTGTCAGTGTACTGGATATCTTCTTTGCTCATCTGGCTTCTTTTGTCCTGGGTCTTTTTCTTCTTTCGTCCCTTCTTTTTAGCGTCCATTTTCTCCTTCTGCTCCCTCTCGAAGTCCTCAGCCGTCTTCAGGCGGACCAGTGGCCACCAGCCCTTCATCTTTTTAGCCCGAAAGATGGAGAAGCGAGGACTGGCCTGGTCCATGGCCATTTCAATCGTACATTTGCTGGACGTCTTTGCCGGTCGCACCATGCTGCTGAGGGAAAGCTCTATGGACCCTGAAAGAGAATCAGAACATGGATGGTGATACTTTTTATTGCATATGTAGACATAATAGTATATAGACATTTAGGACTGAATCAAGCCTGAATATGTGGAACATAACTCTGAGATGTTGACAGATATAATTAGCAGGCACAAATTGTGGTGATATTTTACTTTACTTTGACTAAATTCTTCTATAATTTTCAAACAATGTTTCAATGAAATATTTGGCCAAAATGTTTTAAACTCTCAGAGAATTCAGAGCAAGGTTGTTTTGTGAATGAAATCTGCATGGCTAAAAGTAACATAGAGTAACTCAAAAGTCACAGAGATATTACAAATGTAATGTGGTATCTTTCAGTGAAGATAAAAATTGTAACGTATTGCTTCTGTGTGTAATTAAAAATTGAGTCAGATATAATGTCACTAACAACTTGAAGTAGTAATTGATGTGTCTATTATAAGTGTAAGTCTTAGTTGCTAAAATCCAGAGAAACAAAATCCCTGAATCATAAAATCACACAACATTTTGGTAACATAACCTGAATTTAGCCAGAATGTGAACTTCCTAAAAAGCTATAGAGGAGTCAGGCATAGACTTAAAGTACCATTACATCATCATGTAGCAGAGTGGACATGCATGATGGGGATGCCTTCGCTTGAGCCACCTCTGTAACAACAATAGGAATGTAACATTGTTGTTAACCAAGCCAAGACATCTTTAAAATAGGAAAGAATCAAGCTACTGAGTAAAGAATTGCTTTTCACTTGGAGCAGAATAAAACCTCTGTCTTGCATCAGATTTTGCTCTGCTGTCTTTGTTTTTTATGAATATCAAAGTGTGCTGCCTTTTGTTTTGCTATCACTTTCGAGGTATTTCCATAGTTCTGAACTTTCACCAGGCTAAATATGATTTTCTTAGACAACAAAGAGTTTTGACCACTTTAGTCTCACCTAGAAAGTCATTGGCTGAGATGCGATCATAGTCCCACACCTGAAGCGTCAAAACAGCCGGCTGGCGAAACTCCGACTCCTCCAGGGAAAAGATGGACTCCTTCTTTTTGTACACCACTTCTTTCTACAGGGGCAGAAAGAATTTTCTTTAGTTGAACATTATAATGTTTCTTTGTATTTAATATATTTTCAAATGCTTGTTTGTGTTGTTTCTGCAAGCACTTGAGTTATTTGAAACTATGAACCAATTTAAAATAGTTTAGTTGAGTTTATTCATGTGTGACAAAAGATTTGTCAACATCTCCAGAATTTTCAGTTAAGAAAAATGTACCTTGATACTCTGTTTTCTTGATTATTAAAGCCAGATAACATCAGGATAAATTAATCAATCAATCAATCAAATTTTATTTGTATAGCACATTTCAGCAGCAAGGCATTTCAAAGTGCTTTACATCATACAAACATAAAAACACAAAGTCATGTAACAGAATAAACAATCAAAACATTAATTTAGACTGCCATCAAATTTATAACTTGTTATCCATTTATCTAAATGTTTTACTTTGTGCAGATCCTAATCTTGATGTTCTTCAGGTGGTAGAAGGCCGACTTTGTAACAGTCTTTATGTGGCTCTGAAGGTGAAGGTCAGAGTCCATCACTACTCACAGTTTTCGGGCCTGATCGCTGGTTTTTAGTTGTAATAACTGAAGCTGTGCATTGACTCTAGATCGTTCCTCTTTAGGTCCGAAAATAATAACTTCTGTTTTGTTTCTATTCAG